>CAJUXJ010001069.1:0-36598 GCA_910589775.1 Avena eriantha
CAGTGATTAATCCCTCATAAACTCCAGTCACAGCTCCAAATCCATCAGCAGCACCCTTCAGTGTGAACGAGAGGCTAACCGGGTGTTTTTTTAGCAAGTTACAGTGCGACTGCAATTTGAGCTACACTTTGAACATGCTACACTAGAGCAACCCTTCATTTCTAACATTCTGCCCATGAGATCTTGTTGAAACTCACCTCGAGAATAACTTTTTTGGTGCACCAGATTCTCATGAAACAGACGCATCCTTCTGACCAGATTTTTGCGGGAAGAAAAGAATAGCAAGTAACGCACATATACTTAAGCCAATTGCACCATCGAAAGGATGCAGATGGTAGGTGCTAATCATCCATAATGGAGTTTCAGGTTTGAACGTAATAATGCTACTGCTACTGCTTCTTGTAAGATAACTAGCAGTCATAATTCCAGATCGCAGGCCAATTGGTGCAGCAAGATTCCCTTGTGTTCTCTGCTTAAGCCCAAAAGCCACCAGTGAAGTAGCAAGAAACCTGGTACTGAAGGTAGAGACCTGCCATTCATTTGCAAAAAAGGTCAAAATATTTTTTGTTGTTTGATACCACAACCGATCATGCTAAGTTATTACAAAAAATTGAACATAGTTTGTTAACGGAGGTGAGATTGGGCTCTTCTTCCATCCAGAAACCATATAAGAAAAGGTTCCCTCCACTAATTCTCTTTTATGCCCTGCTAGGATTGCTCTTCAAACCATAAACAAAAAAAGGTTTTACTTCACTCGTTCACTTTTCTGCCCCTCTCCTCCCCTGCTTTGTGCCCCCCACCCTCCGACACATGAGCGTGTGCACCCACCCCACCATGGTGACATGTGTCAACGCTATGAATATTGCCTCCCAAACTACACCCAGATGCTCATGAGTATTCAGTCAAGACTGCCTTGAGAATTACCAGCAATAATATGAACTGTCTATTAAAAAGTAAAGCAGTGAAATAACAGAAGGGACTGGCTAGAATGAATATACCGGTGAATTAGAGAAAAAGCAAGTCCAGACATCAGAATGGCAGGGTAGTAACCAAGATCAACCGCAACTTCTTCTGGAAGCCATGATCTGAAAACCACTTCTTCCACCACGGCAATGCTAGTTGCTGTGATAAACCCTCTAAGAGCTAGCAACAATGTATTACTTGAATACTTGAGAAGATCAAATGGTCTAGCTAAGAATGAAGATGACCCTTCTTGAAGAGTTGCAAAGCCAAGTAAAATACTTGTCGAATGCACCAGCCAAACAACAGCCACGCCTCCAACAAGACCTTGCAAAAATTCTTGCACCTGCAATCCAAGGCTAAGCTATCATATATAAATGCGCTGGGACAAATATTTGCACACAAGACAAAGCAATGATCATACCCTTGAGGCAGATGTAAGATTCATTCCATATTGCTCAACTGGATTCTCGTAGTCACGTATTCTTTTCCCCCATAGCATGACAAGTATCATTATAGATACATACAGGCCAACAATGCAAGCATCTCCAACAATTCCTGTCGAAGCGCTTATTGTCCAACTTTGAACTAGTGTTGGCAGTAGAGGAATCACAACAGGAGACCATAGAACAAGTACCATGAAGGAAAATCCCAAGATCCTAGGATTTGAAAATGACGAGTTAAGCATAACATGATAGTAAGACATAACCATGAAAAGCTATGACAAGTGTAATATATCTGCACAGTAGAGGTTCCACCATATCAGCTCAAATTTTTTTTTAATAAAATCAGCTCAAAAAAAGAGGTTCCACCATACTAATCTATGATGTGGGGACAATGTTCACTATTTCACAGAACACTTGCAGTAAAAGAACGCACTCAACCAAATCATTGTTCAAATAGCCACTACAGTCTAGAATGAGCCGCTCACTGATAACGCTCGTAGTGCTTAAAATATATGGTCATGACCATTTGATATATGAATAAACAATCATTAGTTCCATTACTTTAAAAGTGCAATTACGTGGCATGGAAAGTCTGTTGGCTGAAGCAAAGAATTTAAGGGGACTCCCCGGGATCCATAAAAAGGGAAGAACTTCTAATCTTAGTATGAAAGTAGATACAAAGAGCTGAATCATGCATGGACTTTTGTTGGAGGATGCGGGACTCGCTGTGCAAGACGGCGCTGGGCGAATGTTTTGGTTTCTGTCGAGCTATGATAGCAGTGAAGATGCACGTCAGGAAGTTGCTGGCGCAACAGAATCTGGGAGGAGCATGAGATTATGGCGGTGCATTTTTTAACTCAGCATTTTGTGTAGAGGGGCACGGTGTAAATATAGGTGGGGCATTCATCTGGGTATAATCTGCCTGTGGTTTCTTTCGATTTGCTGAAAATAGTGTCTAGAACATCTGTTAACGCTTCTGGAGACATATCAGACACAGCTAAACTGTAACAGGGCAAGATGGAAAGTTTAACCATCTATAGCTACATGAAAGACATCTTCCTTCTTTCTTACAGAATGAAGGATGATCTGAAATCCCCTCTAATAGCCTGGCTAGATGCTCCATAGTTTTCTTGGGCTATGCCCTTGGCTAGGCCCTCATGTACATTCCCTCCTTCCCGTCCTTCTTGTATATATTTCATATAGATTTTACTGTCAGGGCCTCCCCTACAGTTTTCGCTAAATAAAAACAGCAAACATGCCATGCAAAGTGGTTCAGGGAGGAAACCAGATGTAACAAATTCCTACATATTTCAGTTGGTCATAATGCTGGATTGCTGGTTGTTTCACCATCCCCACCAAAGACGAATCAAGCAGTTGTGATGATATCATGTAGCAAGTTGGCAACTAGTTAACTACTTTGGCAAAGTCATTCAATACTATGATTGATTTAATTTGGAATACTCAAATGATTGGAAATTATGGTGTGCTCATTCGAGGCCGGCTGGAAACCAGGGGCACTTAGCCAGTAGTTTAGAAACTATATATCTTTCTATCATAGTCTAATGGGCTAGTGACATGGCATGCGATATTTCTGTCTATTTTTGGGCGAATTAGAACTTGGAAAAACTGACCTCTGGAATAAGGGACGTTCGCTGATACGTAAGAACAAGATAAGCCTGTCAGTCAAGCTCATAGCACCACGAATACCTCCCCAGAGTAGAGCGATTTTCCCCACAAACTTCAGAATCCCACCTTTTTGTCCAAGTTCAGCTAAAACAGCAACGAGCCTGCTTGCAAAAGTCAGACATGGTAAGTGTATTCAAGAGATAACAAAGAAAAATATAAAGATAAATGAAATGGGAACATTAAACAGACCTATCATGATCAACCCCGCCATCACCCTTTGTGGGTACTACAGGAGATGCAATAGACATGGCTTTCTCAGCAAAGCTGCTTACTAAGTTGTTCTGGCTCTTTTCCTGTTCAGTTTCGTCAAGCTCATGCTCTTCAACTTCCTTTTGCTGAGATATAAAAAAATATGCATTGTTACTCAAATGTTAAATCAAATATCTCAATAACAAGGATTAGGATTTTAAATTTGCAGTATGCATCTGTTTTGGTGTAATATGGAATGTGCTATACGGATCAATCTCTGTGCACTCTTGAACTTGTGACAACTGACAAGCGAGAACTAGTACTTGTTAGTAGTACCTGTTACAGTACTACACAAGATATTTGGACTAACGTTAAAACAAAAAGCTGGGTTGACTCCATCATCAATGTCTTTCATTCAAGCGATAAGAGAAATGTCGAAAGAAGACTGTTATGTTCTCATCTAACTTGCCTTTAAACATGATCCAAAGGCGTGTGCATGTGCACGTACGCACAAATCGAATTATGAACAAGAAATACATAGCATTATTTACTTACTTGATGATGTGCTACGAAGGCAGAGGCACCTAAGGCAGCTGTAACAGCCCCAACCATCATGCCTTTACCCTCTAACTGTGTTAACTCTGCTGCTTGTGCTGTCCAGTTTTTTCAATACGATGATCTGTATTTTCTAGTTTTTTTCTGGAGGATGGATTATCTATATTTTCTTCGCCTGTATCCTGAACAATAAGATCCTCTTTCAAAATTCCTGACTTCACTGCAGCTTTTGTAAGGTTGTCATGCTTAGAGACACCGACATGGAAATAATTTCTTAAAGATGCTAAAGTCACACCAACTATTACGCCAACTGGAAGAACATTTCTCAGATCATCAGATTGCTGAACTGCAGTTGATACAGCTTCAATGACATTTTCTCCATGAACCACACCAAATTTCATAGTTGTTGGATTTCTATGCACAGCTGTAGCTTTGAACAACTCACAGTTGCGCACAATAGTTCTAGAAACTTGAGCAGCGAGTCGTTCTACATCATGTGCAAGACTTCTTTGAAGTTTCTCAGTATTTTTAATCCCTAGTTTGCGACCAACTTCAATTTTGAGGACATTTGATAATTCATCAGTAATGAAGTATGTGAGTGTCTGCCTCAAAGCATTACCAGGCAACTTCTCATTTCCTGCAAAGTTTCCCAGAACCGAATATGTCGGCAAAATAACATTGCCTGTCCTAGGTAGAGCTTGGGAGGAATCTGCATGTTCGATCTCTTCCTCAATGCTGATATGCTTGCCAGATTTAGAAATGTCGTCCTGCACATTGTCCATTTGATCTGCTAGTTTCCATTTACCCTCTTGTGGATCAAGGAAAAGATCAGTTGCTGAGTTCAAATCTGGTGAGTGGAGTTGCAGCTGTCTTGAAAGATATTCATGAAGGTACAAAGCATAATGCACCTTCAAATAAGGACTGGCTTCTATACCCAAAAAATAATCAGGTGAGACACAGCCCTGCTTTGTAACATCACTACTCACATAGTTGCTAGGTTTCTTCCTTTGAGAATCTCTTTTCTTTCCTTTCGAAGGTGGAACGATTAAATCAGAATCTGTCTCACCAAAAGTGTGATCCTCAGACATTATTGGACGAGCTTTAACAGAAATTCGATGTTGCGTCTGATCAGATGATGATTTTTTTCCTTCCCACTCAACTCATTGTCCACATCGTCCGTCACATCAGACTCTGTCTCATCTACAGAAGGTTCATCAGCGGTTCCCTCAGGATCATCCCCATTCTCAGAGTCATGCTGTTTTTGAAACTGGTCAATCATATTTTCGATAACTCCAAATACACTGTTGACAGCCATTTGAGTCGAGTCATCAAATCCAGTTAAGGCATCGAATGCCTGTCTCATATTAACTGGGGGAGGTTTAGATTCTTCTGCCTTAGAGACTTGCATGCTCTGATCAACAACATTATGTGCAACCTTATCTTCATTGGCACGAACTGCATCACCTTCCTTATCTACCACATTAGACTGTGGATTCGGCTCTGCTGTAGAATCTTCGGAATGCACTTGCTCTCTAGCAGACCCATTTGAATTGGCCGTTGATTGATCATCAGAAACGCTACTTGGAGCTGTTTCGCTTCTCTCATCAGTCCTGTGATGTCCTTCACTGCTTTCATTTACTCCAGAGTTTCCTTTCTCTGATTTGAGCTGAGTCTGTTCACTTCCTGTTTCAACTCCAGTTCCAAGAGTTCCAGAAGGTTGGTAAGGCTTTCCTTGTAATAGATCAGTGCCTTCTCCAGAAACGCTACTTGGAGCTGTTTCGCTTCTCTCATCAGTCCTGTGCTGCCCTTCACTGCTTTCATTTACTCCAGAGTTTCCTTTCTCTGATTTGAGCTGAGTCTGTTCACTTCCTGTTTCAACTCCAGTTCCAAGAGTTCCAGAAGGTTGGTAAGGCTTTCCTTGTAATAGATCAGTGCTTTCTCCAGGATTCCTGTCACTCGAGGTCAAATTAGTGTCCTTTTGGTCTTCCTCACCAATGGATGTAACACTCCTGTCCTGATCAAACATTTTGGCATCCTTAAGTCCGCTTTCCTGATCTGACTCTTTGACCTTTTCTTGGATCACTGACTTGTTGGATGATCTTACATTAGTCCAGCCGCGCTTCAGTGCCTCTAAATTGAAATTGCCTCGTTTAGATTGTAAAATTTCAGTCACAGAAGTTGTTAACTTTCCACGTACATCTTCAGGTACAGCTTCTTCTAGAGCTTTCACAAGAGATTCACCTTGCTCCACTGCCACCATAACCTTATGACAAGAAAGAAACACGTAAGAAGCTTGGCATGTTCCTCAAAGACCATACACACAAACTTGCGTTTTGAAGTCAGGATGATAATGTTATGTGGAGATGCAGATAATCCAAAAAATTCAACATAACAAGAAAATTACACCAGCCACCCACATCTATCGCAGAAATCAAGATGGAGGAACCATTCAAACAGCATACATACTCCCTCCGTCCGAAAATAAGTGACATGGACTTATCTAGATTCGCATGTATCTAGACGTGTTTTAGTATATAGATACATGCGAATGTAGACAAAGCCAAGTCACTTATTTCTGGACAAAGGGAGTAGATAATTTTAATACGCCAGTGGATATTTGATAAATCTTATCTACCTTCTTCTTTTGATCATCATCAAGAGTACCAGGCATTGTAGCATCCAGCATATTCATCACAAGACTTGCGGATTGTAGTACATGACCCCTTTCATCATCTTCACAACTCTCTTCTGACTCCTCTTCATCCGAATCTTTGCTAACCATATCCATGTCACCATTATTTTCTAACAGCCCACTTTCACTGTCTTCAGCACCGACAGCTCCATTTGCCGAACCAGTGAGCAGCACATTTGTTCCATGTGGAATATTATTATAAAAAATCAACTGAGATTGCTCACGAAAATTATTATCTTTGGGACCTTCACCTTCTTATTATCTGGTTGAGGTTCAATGAATGCTAGACCTTTGGATGGGTTAATAGTGATGTCTACATCTTTGATAAGTGGATGGCGACCCTTCAGAAGTGCAAACTCCACTGCTGACAACCACTGCATAAATCCCCACAAAAAAAATTAAGTGACGGCTGGAAAAAAGCTAACTGGAATAAGTACTTGCACACATGATCCATAAGAATGTTAGATACTATCAAGTAATACAAGAAGTAGTGTTCGGTTCAATTGCTTAAAATGGTCAACGGTTAGAAAACTCCTAGTAGATCAAAGAATATGTCCAGGAGAATCGCTCAAGCCCATCATGAGTGAGCATCCACGTGCTTGCCCATACACTCAGCACACAAACACTCACACACAGAGAAACAGGAAGGTAAAGGGGGAAGATATCATTGTGAAGACTCAGAAATATGTATATAAACTCCTCTTTGAGGTGGTACAAAAAATGCCTCCACTGGGAGTCAAGAAAATGACAACGTTTACCTCTAACGTAAGATTCTGGCACCACAACGCAGTGTACCTCTCAAAGGTGAAGACAGTGGAATGTACGCAAGAACAAAGGAGAAGGCTGGTAAAAGGATTTTCTGATATTGAACTGCGTGGTACTGATAGAAGTGGCACAGTCCCGTCATCACTCTGCAAAATATGGTTTCAAATTAGATAACTAGATAAACGGTGTTGACAAGGCCTGAACCTGGGTCTATTGAACATTTGGATAACTTGACGTTAGAGTAATATGGTATCTAGAGACATGACTAAGGTATACCATTGGTCATATTAACTATATTTCGAAGTTATACCTGTATAAAGAGTACAGGTATTTTCACACGGGCAACTGATAGCCTCATGCTATTTTCTGCATAGAAATCATCAACCGTAGCAAACCCATGTGAAATCATGGATATTGCTCCATCAAAGTCCCGCAAACAGTTGGCTGACAAAGCCTTCTGAACATCAAAGTCTTTATCCTTTCCTTGAAAGAGTTCCTGAAAAAATAGAACATCAAATATCTCGACTGCCTTCCTGGAAATAAAGACTGCTCGCAAATGGAGTGAATTACTCAGACCATTTTCAGCGACAGCTGGTTGGTCAAGTGGTTCAACCTGTATATCTTGCATTTACTAGGACCAATTATTTACTACAATGACTTTTCACTTGATTTGTGCACAGCCTATGTGCGCATGTGAAATCCTGTCGTACGAAGATATGCAAGGAAGGAGTATAGTGTGTGTGGTGTCAAACCTTATTAGCACGCAGAATATCGACCAAGCCAGCCGTGAGCTTTTGATCAAGAGAGATATTATGAGGAAACGATCTTGTTGCTTCTTCTAGGTCAAAAGGATTGTCAATACAAACAGCAGCAGTAAGAGGAGTAGACTCTCCAACTTCGACGAGGTACTTTGTCAGCATATTGGCACCATATCCCCACCCAACACCCATTATTGTCGTCCATGGTCTTCTTCTGTTTATAAAGCCTACTGCTGTGCAGATATCATCACTGTCAGCCGCTGTAAATAACCTACAGAAGCAGTTTATTCAGAACCTACAATTTCAGGCAAGATATCCATCACTGCCACACCTAACCATCAGTAGAGTACATTATTGCAATGAAATTCCTATATAAAAGGGGTGCAGTAAATCAACAGCATAGCCATCACAACTGTTTCCGAACTATCCCAGTACCAGTGTGCCACAAATCCGAAATATGGTTGCAAATGACAGGTAAGAAGCCAAAATTATGATTGAATATACTGTCTGAACTTCCCTTGACAATGTCCTGCTGCCAGTATTTCCTATCTTTGAAGCTACAGTCATTTCATTGTTGCCCTGGAGAACTTCAATTTCTGACAAAATCCCTAGTTTCAGTAAGAGAAGTAACACATTTCTACACTGTGTCCAGATAACAAGCATTTGCCATCTTTTGTTAGAATATCTTGGCCAGTTTAGTGATTGAGTTGGTAAGAGATTCCCTATTCCCCCAAATATGGTCACTCAAATGACGATTTCCTAGAAAAAAAGGCCATTTCCCCCATGCAGTTCACTCTACAAATTCAGTGCTTCCATCACCCTGAAATAATATTTTGTTATTCTCCAGTTGTAACACTCACTTCTACAATTTTATCTTGCTGCCTTCTGCTACACTCCAGTACTGCCAAACAGTAGGTTGTATAAACAATGATAGTTTGTCTAACTTGATCGTAATCTAAGTTGGCTGAGTTTTCAATGATAATAATTGGCAAAGCCTGATATTTAGGCCCGACAAACTATGAGCCATAAAAAAATGAGAAACTATAAAGTGATGAAAAACTTCTCGTTTTGCCCATTGCTACAGTAATCTACCCAACGGTGCTAACAAGTGTGCAAAACTTTAGACTGTAAGCTAAGGCGAGTAATTCCAACCTCGGTGTAGTAAGTGGTGACCCGCCGCAGCCTCTGGGGTTCATCACAATGGGGAAGTAACCACTCTTGAGCGCGTCCAGCACGAACATCTCGACGCCGCTCTCCATGCTCCCCTCGGGGGTGCCAGGCACGACAAGCACCGTGGAATCGAGCCCGTGCTCCTTATCGAGATCCAAGTTCGCTGGCCAATCGAGCGCGATCATCCCGCCGTCCTCCGCGGGGATGCAAACCCTCTGGTACGATATCTCGCCTGCGCCTTGCCCGCCGCGCGACGGCCGCGGGGATGCTGCCGCGGCTCAGGTTCACGTAGTGCCGCTCCTCGGTGAGCAGGCGCTCGTTGACGCCGTCGAGGAGCACGCCCCCGTCCTCGAAGGACACGGAGGGGCAGCGAAGAAGCACGCAGCGGTTGAACGGCGTCGGGCTGGTGAAGAGGATCCACTCGCCGGCGGCGTCCTCGCAGCCCTCGTCGTCGTCGGGGTTTGGGGATGGGGGAGGGAGGCTGCTCCGGAGGTAGGAGGAAGGGGAGGCGAAGGAGGAGACGACGGCGGCCGCGGCCGCGGCCGCCGCGGGGCCGACGACCGCGAGGGAGGCCGGGATGCTGGCGAGGATGTCGGGGAGGGAGGCGCGTAGGAGGGTGTACGGGCGGTGCCGCCGCCGGCGCTGGCGGCGCCGGAGCACGAGGAAGAAGGGGGCGGTGGCGGGGTCGGCGCTCCTGCGTGCCGCGGCGGCGGGGAAGCGGGGGCGAGGCGGGGAGGAGACGGGGCGGAGAAGCATTAGCGGCGCTTCGGGGAGCTTGGGTGGTAGAGTGGGAAGAGTGGGAGGGAGGGAGGCGGCTACGGCGAGGGAAGCGGTGGTGGAGAGAGGAGGCGGAGCCGGATTGGGAAAAAGGGAAATGGGACGTCGACGGGAAGGAAAGAGCTCTTGGGCCTTTCGAGCGAAAAGCTCTGGCAGTTCGTCGCCATATCGCCGGCTGGGCCCACCGGTGCGCTCGCTGATTCGTGGGCCCGGATCGCGGCTTGGCGCGCGTGTCGACCCGTCGGCAAGAGCTACGTGTGCGGCGCGCCCGGGCCGGGGGAGGAGAGAGGACCGGTGTGTCAGTGAGAAAGCGAGAGGGCTTGTGGGAGACGGGACGGGAGGTGGGCGTCCCGGGGATGTGGTGGTGAAGCACCAACGAGCGCGTGTCGCCGCTCGCTGGCGGCCATGCCCATGCATGCGGTCCGGGGCTGTGTGGACAGGTCCAAACGGAGGGAACTTTCGAGCGGCTAGGCGGGGGCGTCTTGTTGGTCTTGGCGCCGCGCGTGATTCTCTGCTGACGTGGTGTGCCATGCTGGCGCACTTCCGCTCGGAGGAAGATCCAAAGCAACAACTGTAGCACGAAATGAAAATTGCAGGCACCACCGCTCTTCGTAGCAACGTTACACAAAACACACAAACAAATGTTATGTTGCACCTAGCACATGACTATGCTAAATCTAGCTAAATATTACTCCCTCCGTTCGGAAATATAAGATATTCTAATTTTATAAAACGAATGTATCTAGACGCTTTTAGTGTATAGGTTCAGAACGCCTTATATTTCCGAACGGGGGAGTACCATGGCTTCATAAGTCACCAAACCATGTCTATAAATGATGTTATATTCCCATTGGGTTCACTTCTTATTTGGTCTTCAGAAGTCTTACTCGACATACACTATTAATTCTTGAACTTGTATAAATCTTGTCACATGTGTGAGACGGAATAAGTTGTCGAATGAATTGCATAGTCTCTTCCGAGAGAGTTGATGTCATCATTACAGACGGACATGTGCCTTCAGACTTGCAGCAAACCGTGATCATATATCCTTGTTTTTCCTCAAGTATTCTCAATCTCACTGATGCACAGTAGTATAGTTTAGGAGGGCTCTTCTAAACTAATGGACATCTTCAAAGCACATGCTAATCTAAAAAAATCATGTGCATTCAACCTTGATTCATCATAATAGACTCTCTTGAAAGTCTTCTTAACTCTACTCATTTTCTTTGTTATCGACCGAGAAGTCATTTCCATCTACAACTTGATCAACATCACTAGAAACAGGTAGCACCTTGCAGTCATCAAAACACTCACTTGATCACTAAATGGCAAGCTTTGTTCCTCTACATATCCTTCTAATGCCCTTCTCTTAGCATCCCTTGACATTTCCGGCTCATGCTTACCTTGCTTAGCTCTAGCCTCCTTCTGCATTTCTGCTTACTACAGTCTCAGCTTGAGTTGGATATAAGTCCTCAACATCAGTATCACCTTCACATCGTACAAGTAATTCATCATAATGGTCAGACTCGCTGTCAACTCCATCATCTTTGCATCCCTCATCGAGAAAGCGATCAACTTGGATATCTTGACCATGAATTTCAGGTTGATTCGCACTCTGTGTGCTCCAAGCATCAGCTAACTACACTTCCTCACAGAATTCCAATCTACGGAACATACAATTGCAGTACAGTTTAACTCTAAAAAAATGGTACACTTGTAGTAAAAAATCTCCTCCCTCTCCAAAATTCTTTCAGCAAAATGCACAGTCTCATATAGATTCTTGAAACTATCAAACTCACACCACATAATTAAGAAAAACACGGCATATGTACGTCGATTCAAGCCCAAAATTTGGGGGCAACCTAGGGTTCTTCTTCATCCCCCTCCTAAATGCTAGTGAACAAATAGATAATCAAAGGGGAGGGGTGAATGATGGGATCGGAGAACATACCCACTGAATTGAGATACTGGGTCATCGCAATGTCACCGCCCTATCCCCAGATGGCATAGTACACGCCCCATCTTTGTCAGAGAGTAGTAGGGAGATGTACCCACAAAATGGAGAGAGAAGGTCACCGGATTTGGTCGTCCTAGTCATCGGCGCATCACCTCCGTCGCACCCCTGCATCGGGTCACATTGCCTCCTCGCGTGGGTTTGGTCTGCTCGCTAGCGGCTTATTTCCTCTCTTTTTCATTTGTTCGGTTGGGAGGACGTGAGGGCTTTGTGGTGATGCCCGGCTCCGTTGGATAACCTGTTAACAAGTTTAATCTGTTCATTTGAGCTGGGTTCAAAAGAGAAACAAAATGTGCTAGCTGCAGATAATGCTTTCTTTTTGTGTTTGGTGCAACAAATGCCACAAAGCATGGCGTGAGATGCAATTTTCTCTAGCACGGGTCCTTCCTTAATTTAGAAGAAACAATGTCTCATGGAGTGGCATCCAAAGAAGATACTACACACAGAACGACCCGCCGACGGTGCCTCGAGCGGGAGCGTCGGGAGTGCTAGTGGTTGCATCATCGGGGCCTAGGCGCCATGCCGTGCACAATGAGGTAAAGCTGCTAGGATGAGTGTTAATGATTTTGTCACCGCGGGCGAGCCATTAGGGCGTCGATGAATGTATTCTTGAGGAGAGGGGAAGACTTGTCGATGGTCGTAGCGGTATAGCAAGAAGACAAGTCGTGGGTGAGAGAAGTGAATTTGAGGATGAGATTTGGTAACCGTGAGTTAGGGATATGCTTTGCCTTGGTGCTTTGGGACTTTGGTTTGTCGCGCCTACGGAAGGTGGTCCACGGATCTGGCTATGTGACTCGGGTCGCATAAGATTTTTCTCCCTTTCTTGGTTGGCCGATATTTTGGACCAAAACAAACTCATGACAAATTTATGGCTCACCCGATTGGATTGTCAAACTTGTTGTATGAATTGTTTCGACAAGCCAAGTTCATGTACTCCGAGTACAATTGCCACAAGTTCATGTACTCCAAGTTCATGACAAATTTATGGTTTCCTGAACTTTGTGACAAGAAGTTCTAATGTAAGGATACAGACAAAATTACTCATTGAGTTGGAAATAGTGATGTGTGCATGCATGGTTAATTGGCACAAGCCACGTGTGGTCACTATTTCGACCATCCCCTCATCATTTGGTTGTCGAGATGGAGCTGCCAGAAAGGAGGGAGAGATACAAAGATTCATTATCGCATCTCCTATCCATCATCACCACCACCACCTCTATTCATGTTAGAATCATACCCTAGAGGTAAATAATAAGTGTTTACTATTTCTAGAACGTTCATGTTTTATATCCTAGATAACACCTTATGAATTAGTTGACGAATATGTGATTCACCAGCGAAAATAATTTCACACGTAAGGTATATGCATGTGTACACATGTCGGTTGATGACCGTGCTTTCCAGTCATGGAATCCATATGAAAAGGCATGTGTGCCTCCATGTGTTGTTTTGGTAATTAATAAAAATCTAGATAAACTAATGTTTGTATTGATTTATACTTGTAGGGATTGTCCATAGAAAATACTCGAACCCTGTGTTGGCTTCTAGGTTGAAAGAAGAAGAAAGCAAATAAGATCAAGTGATGACCAAGGTGATATTCAAGAGATGATCCAAAGTATGGTCATGTGAGTGTTGATTCTATTGCAAGCATGCCTTGAAGAATGAGAAGGTTGAGTTTATCTTCGATATAGCATCATACTACGAAGTGAGAAGAAAACATAGAAGATAATGGATTCATGAATATGTTCTTAAGTGAGTCTTTTCCATATTAACTATGGGGAAGCAATATGTGAGTCTTCATAAAAAAGTTCAAGAAAGTGCAATCAAAAGGTGTTCCAAGTTGAAATGGACATGATTGTTGTAACACCCTCGAACCAGTCCTATGCATATTTTAGCGCTTCCCGCCAAACCCGCGGAGAAACGATTCAAAGATGCCCACCAGACACTTGCGTGCGGGTGAAAAACAAAGTAATACCATTACATAATAGTCCACGATGGAACCCAAGAACATATATATATATAACAGGGACTTAGCGAGTCAAGAATATAGATATACATTATAAAGATCCAAAGCAAGTGGAAAATAATACAACATCCGAGTATGGATAAGATATAAATTGGACTAAGAGTCATGAAGAATAACCAATGGCGTGCATAACTCTGTGATAGCTGTGAGATTCGACACATTTTTTATAGCTTTTATTGATGGTTTTCTCCCGGATTTGATCGTTTTCTAGCTTTACCTAACACTAATACTTCGGTAGCGAAGAAAACTTGGTTTTTAATGTGTGTTTTAGGTTCTAAATGTCAACAGAAGGTTTTAACTAGAGACACACAATATTCTGGAGAAAACAAGCAAGTATCTCTTTGGAAGCACTCGAGGGGAGCATACAAAAGCTTTAAGGAGCAACTATATAACAAGAATATTTTTCCGGTCATATAGTTCCTGCCGTATAGTTGCCCCCACCTCTGTCTTGTCAAAAGGGACAACTTCCATGAAGGGACCGAGGACAAAAACACAACACAACAGCCACCATACCATCCAGAAGGGAGAAAGAGGAGATCCAGAGAAGAAGGGGAAGACGTTCTTCATATCGCTCCACGATCTTCGACCTCCTAGCCAATACACCCCCATATCCACTACTTGTACTTGAGAGAGAGGGGGATCTTCACCTTGCAAGACTAGGTTTGAGATTGTTTCTTACCATCTTGAATTGTGTTGGATATTGTTCTATTTTTATTGTGGATCTCCACGGTAATATAAAGACGAATTCCCTTTATTTGATTATGTCGATGATCCGTGATGGCTCAATGCACGGCGCCCAGAAAAATGCTTGGTGCGTGGTGTTGATGTAGAGCTCGTTGGGAACCCCAAGAGGAAGGTATGATGAGCACAGCAGCAAGTTTCCCTCAGTTATGAAACCAAGGTTTAATCGAACCAGTAGGAGCAAGGAAACACCTCAAAGGTGTTACTAGCTGAGCTTTGGCAGGGCGCACTACCGGTGCTAGTAGCAACGTGGAGACCTGCACAACACAACCACAGACTTTGTCCCCAACTTGCGATGAGGTTGTCAATCTCACCGTGTTTGCGTGAAAACATAAGGATAAACGTATCGAATGGAAGAGAAGTAACAGTTTGCAGAAGAAAGTAAACACAACCAGTAAAAGATTGTAGATGGTATGGAAAAGAAAAGGGACCGGGATCCATAGTTCACTGAGAGGTGGCTCTCCTTAGATAGATAACATGCTCGTGTGAACAAATTACAGGCCGAGGCAAATTTGACAAACAACACCGAGAAAGCAATACAGTGCATATACTAATCCTTGACTCATCTGAGACTTGATTGGGCATTAGAACATAATACATAGACCGCCATCCAACTGCATCTATGCCTACAATCCACCTTCAGGTTATCATCCGAACCCCCTCCAGTATTAGTGCAATCAACAGATATTGCTTTACGAACTGCGTGTAAAGTAAATAATACGATTGTTCTATGAACAAGGATTGTTGTTTTCCTCCCTAGTAGCAACAGCACATCTAGTACCTTAGAGATTTCTGTCACTTTCCCAGATTACCAGAGGCATGAACCCACTATCGAGCTAAAATACTAACTCTTGGAGGTGCTAGCATCTACATGGCCAAGATAGCTACTAACAACGGAAAGCATGCAAGATCTCAATAACAAAGACATGATAGAATCAATAATCAATCTGAAATAAGCAATCTCAATATCCATCGGATCCCCGCAAACACAACATGTATGGATTACGAAATAGATGATCTTGATCATGAACGGAGCTCACAAGATCTAAACATGAAAGACCAAAGGAGGAGAAACCAGCCATCTAGCTACTACATGGATCCGTAGTCCAAGGATGAAATACTCACGCATCGACACCGGAGGCTTGCATGGTGATGAAGAAAGCCTCCAGGGTGAATTCCCCTCCTCCGGCAGGGTGCCGGGAAGAGCTTCAGATCCTCCCGTCTAGGGATGGAGATGACGGCGGCTACAGACTCTTTCGTGGATTTGTTTTCGGGGTACCTAGGGTTTTCGTCCCGAGGGCAACTTATAGTCGGAAGGGGAGGCCGAGGTGGTGCCCTGTGCTGGCCACACCACCCCCTACGGCGGCCAGGCCTAGTCCGTGTGGCCAGGTGGTGTGGCCGCCCTCTGGCCCCTCTCCGTCTCGTATTCTGGCACTTGATCACTTCCGGAAAAATAGGCACTTTGGCTTTGTGTCTCGTCCAATTCCAAGAATATTCATTTTCTGACTTCCTGAACCAAAAACAGCAGAAAACAAGGCAGCTGTCACTGTGTCTCTTGTTAATAGGTTAGTACAAGAAATCTTATAAAAGTACTCCAAAGTTGGAACAAAACACAAGAAAGTGGATAAAACCAAGCATGGAACATCAAAAAGTATAGATACCTTTGCAATGTATCAACATCCCCAGCTTAACTCCTGCTCGTCCTCGAGTAGGTAAGTGATAAAAAGGAATATTTTTAGGTGACATGCACCATCAAAGACTTGATCAAAGTTTTTGCAAAACTCAAAGCTGGGATCATAGTACTTCAATCATAACATGAAAGACAAAGTTCTAATAATAAGCAAAGAAACTATGATGCAACATGAAAAGGCACAAACAAAGATTCATGAATAACAATGCTTTGCAAGATGTTTGTTTGTTTCACATAAAGAAAACATAGCATAAAAGTATTCAGCTTGTCCCTCAATAGAGTAGCAAATATAAATGCATAGCACACCTTCAAAGTTCATAAGAGTAACTAGATACAATAGTTTAAAACAAGCAATAACAAGTTATGCATCAATCAACTAGTCTTGGTACAATGCACATAGAACTAAGAATGGCCACTATGCTCTCAAAGTAGGTGCATAAAAATAGAAGGTGGAGACTCAATATAATGGTGGAAGAAAGGGCCTTTTGTAAAAGGAAGTAGGGATTAAAGTCTCATAAAGAGCTTCCAAAAAATATGGTACTTATAGCTTTCAGTCTCATTGGCCCCTATCATAAGCATCTTGAAGGTGATTAAGGTTAAAGTGACACAACTAAGAGGATATGCTTAACAAGTTATAACCAAAATTCTCATGCCCCTTACTTACGAAGACCGATCCTCATGCTACTCAACTTCAGTCACGAGTAAGACGCTTGTCATTGTAAGTATATGTGTATCATTAAGAACCGCCAACGGGGTACCCCTTGCACATGATACAGGAGATTTCCCATAATCAAAATGACAAGGCAAGCAGACAATGAGCATCTCAGCGATCTTTTTATTTGCTATTTGCATAGGTTTTTATTGAGGATGCTTCATAGAGTGCTCATTATGGTGATGCTGCAAGTTTCACCACGATTAGGCATGGATTAGGCTAGCGGCCTAGGCATTTTTCTAACACACATACAGACTCCATGATCTTAGAAGTTCCACATTTATTCACACCACCGGGATCCGTAAGCAAAATAACATGATATCAACGGAGTACAAAGTACAAGTGCAATGTTGAAAGCGTTCCCCATGAAACATGGTTCTGCTAATTTCAACTTATAAAGCGCAAGCATATACGCAACAAAGAAGGACCCAATGGTTCAAGTTATTTAGAGGCAAAAAGTAAAGTGTGCCATCAAGTTCGTGAGAGCTTTAATCACTAGTTTTCTCATAACAATGGAAGGTAAACAAAGCATGAATATACTTGGAATAGCATAAGCTAGTAGGTAGGTATGGTGGACTCTTTGGAAAAACTTGGTTTAGGGAGTGTGGATGCATGAGTCGAACTCATACTTTGTTGTGGAGGCTAGCAAAAGACTGGGAGCGACAAACTAAGAGAGAAATAATGGCCATAATCATACAGATCGACAAAACATCATTGATCAAAGCATAAAGTGATACTACAAGTGAAAACTAAAGGATCATAAAGGCTATGGTGACTTGAGATAGTCATAACATGGTGTGAGCATGCACCAAGTCAACCCAAATAAGCATCAAAGGAGAATACCACTATACTATGCTTTAATAGGCTAAAACACAACGCATGATTCATCCACGGCACATTAAGCAATCTCAATTGTTTATAAAGTCATGCTACAGAAAAAGAATACTAAGCATAAAGCCAAAGCAATTATCAAGCAATGCATGACAAAGCATAGCCACAGTCAAAAACTAGCTCTTTTTACCACATAAGCATGAGCTTTCTTACTATTTTCCAAACCAAACCAGACTATTTGCAAACCAATGTATGAAAGAGGGAGTCCAACCAACTTATTCAGAAAACTAAGCAAACCAAGCAAACTAAAAAACCAAAATGAAAACGAAAAAAGAAGACACTCCAAGAAAAACACAACTGTGCATGAAATAATAAAAATAAAGCGTTTGGAAGAAACCTGGGATTTTTATTGATGAAGAAGGGGATGTCTTGGGCATCCCAAGCTTTGACGCTTGTAACTTCTTGGAATATTTCTTGGGTGACACGCGTGGCAATTCCACAAGCTGAGCTTTAGTCCATCCTTCATCTCATTACCTCATTCCTCCATACACACTGAAATTTTTCCTTCATACAAAACTTCACACAATCTCATTAGCAACATTAGTGCACTTTAAGATAAACAAGTCTCAAGGTTCAGTTCTAACAGCAAATAAACTTCCATTATAACACTAGCTACTGTATCACTTCCCTCAAAAAGCTCAATTCCCCAAAGGAACTCAAGAAGGAACTAACAAGAAGCAAATGCAGAAAAATGGCAGAAATCTGTCAAAACAGACCAGCAAGGTAAAGACGAATTTTTCTGAAGACCTTCTGTTGCTACAATCAAAACGTGTTGAACTAACGAAAGTTAGATAACAACCTGGGGAGAAGCACAAGCAATGTACAGATATCTGTCAGGAATTTTTACGGTGAAGTATAGAAATCTGTTTCGGGACAGCAACTTTCCCCAATCATTACTTCACTCTCATTAGAGGTTACTCTTGGCAAAAAAAGAAATAAAAAGGATAAGGAGAGGTTATTACAGAGGTAATAACTTCCAAGACTCAACTAAAACTCTTGGGTTATCTCCCAACAAGTACTTTTCTTTAACGCCTTTAGTTAGGCATAAGAAGCAAAGAAAGAATCAAGTGTTCTCAATGAAGAAGCATTAAGACCAAATTTTGTTTTCATAGGAGAAGCAAAAGAAATCTTTTCTCTCTTTTTGGGGTAAGTGTTCTGTACCTTTCTTGAGTGGGAGTTGATATTTAATAGTGCCTTCTTTCATATCAATGATGGCACCAACAGTTCTAAGAAAAGGTCTTCCCAAAGTAATAGGACAAGAAGCATTGTATTCAACATCCAAACATAGAAATCAACGGGGACATAGAAAATCGTTAACCATAATAAGAACATCATTAAGACTCCCCATGAGTTTCTTTTAGCATTAGCATCAAGTGGGACATTCAAATAACAATCCTCAAGAGGGGGCAAATCAAGCATTTCATAAATCCTTCTAGGCATAATAGAAACACTACTATCAAGATCACACAAAGCTTTGAATCAAAGTCATTCACTTTCATATTAATGATGGTTCCCACCATCTTCTTGCTTTATAGGAATAGAAGCTTTATGTTTCATATTTTCTTCTTTAATCTTTATGAGAGCATCAGTAATGTGTTTTGTAAAAGCCATGTTCATAGCACTAGCATTAGGACTTTTAGCAAGCTTTTGTAGGAACTTATAACTTCAGAGATGTTGCAACCATCAAGATCAAAATCAACTTTATCATCTAAAGTAGTAAACTATTAGTAGCCTCAACACTAGTGGTAGTGATAGTAGAAACACTAATGTTTCTAGCAATTTCATCTTCTCTTTCCCACTTAGCATGTAATTTAGCTAATAGTCTAACATTTCATCAATTCTCACTTGTATGGCATTAGTAGCTGCAAAGGGATTATCATTAGTTTCAGGTTTAGCAGCCATTTTATTCAAAGAAGATTGAGCTTCAGCCAAAGATGCTATATTTCTTTCAGCATTAGAGAGTTTTTCCTCAATAGTTTATTGAAAGCAGTTTGTTTGCTAATAAACTCTTAAGAAAAACTTCAAGTTCAGAGGGAGCACTCTTATTACTGTTGTAAGAATTTCCATAAGCATTACCATTGTTGGGAGGATATGGCTTATAATTTTTGTTACCAAAATTGTTCCTATAAGCATTATTACCATAAGCATTGTTGCCAAAATTGTTATTTCTTATGAGTTCACATCAACTTGCTCTTTTTGAGCAACCAAAGAGGCTAAAGGAACATTATTTGGATCAATATGGGCTTTCCCATTAACAAGCATAGACATAATAATATCAATCTTATCACTCAAGGAGGAGGTTTCCTCAACAGAATTTACCTTCTTACCTTGTGGAGCTCTCTCGGTATGCCATTCAGAATAATTAACCATCATATTGTCCAATAGTTTTTGTTGCAGCACCCAAAGTGATGGTCATAAAGGGTACCTCCAGCAGCTAAATCCAATAGGTTCCTTGAAGAATAGTTTCAATCCTACATAAAAAGTTTGGATGATCATCCAAACAATCAGTCCATGAGTAGGACAATTCTTTACCAAGATTTCATTCTTTCCCAAGCTTGAGCAACATGCTCATATCAAGTTGTTTAAACTTCATTATTTCACTTCTCATGGATATAATCTTAGCAAGAGGATAGTATTTCCAATAAAAGCATCTTTCCACTTAGTCCAATAATCAATACTATTCCTAGTTAAGGAATTCAACCACCCTTAGCTTTTCCTCTCAAAGAGAAAGGAAATAATTTCAGTTTAATAATATCACCATCTATATCCCTATGCTTTTGCATCTCACAAAGTTCAACAAAGTTATTTAGATGGGAAGCAGGATCTTCATTACCAATACCAGAAAATTGTTCTCTCATAACAAGATTGAGCAAAGCAGGTTTTATCTCAAGAAAGTATTTTCAGCCACAGGTGGAGCAATAGGTGTGCTCATAAAATCATTGTTGTTGGTGCTACTTAAGTCACACAACTTAGTGTTTTCAAGAGTAGTCATTTTTTTTGGGTTTCAAATAAGAAAGCAAACTTGTAAAACTATTTTTTTTGTGTTTTTGAATAACAAAACAAGCAAACAAAGCAAAATAAACTAAGCAAAACAAAAACAACAAAGTAAAGAGATTGGTTATGAGGGACTCCCCTTGTGAAGATGTCCTTGACTCCCTGGCAACGGCGCCAGAAAAATGCTTCATGGCTCAATGCACGGCGCCCAGAAAATTGCTTGATGGCGGTGTTGATGTAGAGCTCGTTGGGAACCCCAAGAGGAAGGTTGATGAGCACAGCAGCAAGTTTCTCTCAGTTATGAAACCAAGGTTTAATCGAACCAGTAGGAGCAAGGAAACATCCAAAGGTGTTACTAGCTGAGCTTTGGCAGGGCGCACTACCGGTGCTAGTAGCAACCTGGAGACCTGCACAACACAACCACAGAACTTGTCCCCAACTTGCGATGAGGTTGTCAATCTCACCGTGTTTTGCGGAAAACAAAGGATTAACGTATCAAATGGAAAAACAGTAAAAGTTTGCAGAAAGCAAACACAAAGTAGTAAAAGATTGTAGATTGTATGTAAGAAAAAGGACCGGGATCCATAGTTCACTAGAGGTGGCTCTCCTTAGATAGATAACATGCGGGTGAACTTACAGCGGGGCAATTGACAAACACCGAGAAAGCAATACATGCATATACTAATCATCTTGACTCCTCTGAGACTTGATTGGGCATTACAACATAATACATAGACCGGCCATCCAACTGCATCTATGACTAATAATCCACCTTCAGGTTATCATACGAACCCCCTCCAGTATTAAGTGCAAGCAACAGATTATTGCTTTACGATTGTTCTATGAATAAAGGATTGTTGTTTTCCTCCCTAGTAGCAATAGCACATCTAGTACCTTAGAGATTTCTGTCACTCCCCAGATTACCTGAGGCATGAACCCACTATCGAGCATAAATACTAACTCTTGGAGTTGCTAGCATCTACTTGCCAAGATAGCTAGTAACAACGGAAAGCATGCAAGATCTCAAATAACAAAGATATGATAGAATCAATAATCAATCTGAAATAGCATCTCAATATCCATCGGATCCCCGCAAACACAACATGTATGGATTACAAATAGATGATCTTGATCATGAACGGAGCTCAGAAGATCTAAACATGAAAGCACAAAGGAGGAGAAACCAGCCATCTAGCTACTACATGGATCTGTAGTCCAAGGATGAAATTACGCACGCATCACACCGGAGGCTTGCATGGTGATGAAGAAAGCCTCTAGGGTGAATTCCCCTCTCTGGCAGGGTGCCGGGAAGAGCTTCAGATCCCTCCCGATCTATGGATGGACATGACGGCGGCTACAGACTCTTTCGTGTATTTTTTTCGGGTACCTAGGTTTTCGTCCCGAGGGCAACTTATAGTCGGAAGGGGAGGCCGAGGGGGTGCCTGGGCTAGCCACACCACCCCCTGGCGCGGGCCAGGCCTGGCCGCGCGGCCAGGTGGTGTGGGCCGCCCTCTGGCCCCTCTCCGTCTCTTTAAACGCCTTTAAGTTAGGCATAAGAAGCAAAGAAAGAATCAAGTGTTCTCAAATGAAGAAGCATTAAGACCAAATTTTGTTTTCATAGGAGAAGCAAAAGAAATCTTTTCTCTCTTTTTGGGTAAGTGTTCTGTACCTTTCTTGAGTGGGAGTTGATATTTAATAGTGCCTTCTTTCATATCAATGATGGCACCAACAGTTCTAAGAAAAGGTCTTCCCAAAGTAAATAGGACAAGAAGCATTGTATTCAACATCCAAAACATAGAAATCAACGGGGACATAGAAATCGTTAACCATAATAAGAACATCATTAGACTCCCCATGAGTTTCTTTTAGCATTAGCATCAAGTGGGACATTCAAATAACAATCCTCAAGAGGGGGCAAATCAAGCATATCATAAATCCTTCTAGGCATAATAGAAACACTACTATCAAGATCACACAAAGCTTTGAAATCAAGTCATTCACTTTCATATTAATGATGGGTTCCCAACCATCTTCTTGCTTTATAGGAATAGAAGCTTTATGTTTCATATTTCTTCTTTAATCTTTATGAGAGCATCAGTAATGTGTTTTGTAAAAGCCATGTTCATAGCACTAGCATTAGGACTTTTAGCAAGCTTTTGTAGGAACTTAATAACTTCAGAGATGTTGCAACCATCAAGATCAAAATCAACTTTATCATCTAAAGTAGTAAAACTATTAGTAGCCTCAACACTAGTGGTAGTGATAGTAGAAACACTAATGTTTCTAGCAATTTCATCTTCTCTTTCCCACTTAGCATGTAATTTAGCTAATAGTCTAACATTTTCATCAATTCTCACTTGTATGGCATTAGTAGCTGCAAAGGGATTATCATTAGTTTCAGGTTTAGCAGCCATTTTATTCAAAGAAGATTGAGCTTCAGCCAAAGATGCTATATTTCTTTCAGCATTAGAGAGTTTTTCCTCAATAGTTTTATTGAAAGCAGTTTGTTTGCTAATAAACTCTTTAAGAAAAACTTCAAGTTCAGAGGGAGCACTCTTATTACTGTTGTAAGAATTTCCATAAGCATTACCATTGTTGGGAGGATATGGCTTATAATTTTTGTTACCAAATTGTTCCTATAAGCATTATTACCATAAGCATTGTTGCCAAAATTGTTATTTCTTATGAAGTTCACATCAACTTGCTCTTTTTGAGCAACCAAAGAGGCTAAAGGAACATTATTTGGATCAATATGGGCTTTCCCATTAACAAGCATAGACATAATAATATCAATCTTATCACTCAAGGAGGAGGTTTCCTCAACAGAATTTACCTTCTTACCTTGTGGAGCTCTCTCGGTATGCCATTCAGAATAATTAACCATCATATTGTCCAATAGTTTTGTTGCAGCACACCAAAGTGATGGTCATAAAGGTACCTCCAGCAGCTAAATCCAATAGGTTCCTTGAAGAATAGTTCAATCCTACATAAAAAGTTTGGATGATCATCCAAACAATCAGTCCATGAGTAGGACAATTCTTTACCAAAGATTTCATTCTTTCCCAAGCTTGAGCAACATGCTCATATCAAGTTGTTTAAAACTTCATTATTTCACTTCTCATGGATATAATCTTAGCAAGAGGATAGTATTTTCCAATAAAAAGCATCTTTCCACTTAGTCCAATAATCAATACTATTCCTAGTTAAGGAATTCAACCACCCTTTAGCTTTTCCTCTCAAAGAGAAAGGAAATAATTTCAGTTTAATAATATCACCATCTATATCCCTATGCTTTTGCATCTCACAAGTTCAACAAAGTTATTTAGATGGGAAGCAGGATCTTCATTACCAATACCAGAAAATTGTTCTCTCATAACAAGATTGAGCAAAGCAGGTTTTATCTCAAAGAAAGTATTTTCAGCCACAGGTGGAGCAATAGGTGTGCTCATAAAATCATTGTTGTTGGTGCTACTGAAGTCACACAACTTAGTGTTTTCAAGAGTAGTCATTTTTTTTGGGTTTTCAAATAAGAAAGCAAACTTGTAAAACTATTTTTTTTGTGTTTTTTGAATAACAAAACAAGCAAACAAAGCAAAATAAACTAAGCAAAACAAAAACAACAAAGTAAAGAGATTGGTTATGAGGGACTCCCCTTGTGAAGATGTCCTTGACTCCCTGGCAACGGCGCCAGAAAAATGCTTCATGGCTCAATGCACGGCGCCCAGAAAATTGCTTGATGGCGGTGTTGATGTAGAGCTCGTTGGGAACCCCAAGAGGAAAGGTTTGATGAGCACAGCAGCAAGTTTCTCTCAGTTATGAAACCAAGGTTTAATCGAACCAGTAGGAGCAAGGAAACATCCAAAGGTGTTACTAGCTGAGCTTTGGCAGGGCGCACTACCGGTGCTAGTAGCAACCTGGAGACCTGCACAACACAACCACAGAACTTTGTCCCCAACTTGCGATGAGGTTGTCAATCTCACCGTGTTTTGCGGAAAACAAAGGATTAAACGTATCAAATGGAAAAAGTAAAAGTTTGCAGAAAGCAAACACAAAGTAGTAAAAGATTGTAGATTGTATGTAAAGAAAAAGGACCGGGATCCATAGTTCACTAGAGGTGGCTCTCCTTAGATAGATAACATGCTGGGTGAACTTACAGTCGCGGGGCAATTGACAAACACCGAGAAAGCAATACATGCATATACTAATCATCTTGACTCCTCTGAGACTTGATTGGGCATTACAAACATAATACATAGACCGCCATCCAACTGCATCTATGACTAATAAATCCACCTTCAGGTTATCATACGAACCCCCTCCAGTATTAAGTTGCAAGCAACAGATTATTGCTTTACGATTGTTCTATGAACAAAGGATTGTTGTTTTCTCCCTAGTAGCCATAGCACATCTAGTACCTTAGAGATTTCTGTCACTTCCCCAGATTACCTGAGGCATGAACCCACTATCGAGCATAATACTAACTCTTGGAGTTGCTAGCATCTACTTGGCCAAGATAGCTAGTAACAACGGAAAGCATGCAAGATCTCAAATAACAAAGATATGATAGAATCAATAATCAATCTGAAATAGCATCTCAATATCCATCGGATCCCCGCAAACACAACATGTATGGATTACAAATAGATGATCTTGATCATGAACGGAGCTCAGAAGATCTAAACATGAAAGCACAAGGAGGAGAAACCAGCCATCTAGCTACTACATGGATCTGTAGTCCAAGGATGAAATACGCACGCATCACACCGGAGGCTTGCATGGTGATGAAGAAAGCCTCTAGGGTGAATTCCCCTCTCTGGCAGGGTGCCGGGAAGAGCTTCAGATCCCTCCCGATCTAGGGATGGACATGACGGCTGGCTACAGACTCTTTCGTGTATTTTTTTCGGGTACCTAGGGTTTTCGTCCCGAGGGCAACTTATAGTCGGAAGGGGAGGCCGAGGGGGTGCCTGGGCTAGCCACACCACCCCCTGGCGCGGGCCAGGCCTGGCCGCGCGGCCAGGTGGTGTGGGCCGCCTCTGGCCCCTCTCCGTCTCTTTAACGCCTTTAAGTTAGGCATAGAGAAGCAAAGAAAGAATCAAGTGTTCTCAAATGAAGAAGCATTAAGACCAAATTTTGTTTTCATAGGAGAAGCAAAAGAAATCTTTTCTCTCTTTTTGGGTAAGTGTTCTGTACCTTTCTTGAGTGGGAGTTGATATTTAATAGTGCCTTCTTTCATATCAATGATGGCACCAACAGTTCTAAGAAAAGGTCTTCCCAAAGTAATAGGACAAGAAGCATTGTATTCAACATCCAAAACATAGAAATCAACGGGGACATAGAAATCGTTAACCATAATAAGAACATCATTAAGACTCCCCATGAGTTTCTTTTTAGCATTAGCATCAAGTGGGACATTCAATAACAATCCTCAAGAGGGGGCAAATCAAGCATATCATAAATCCTTCTAGGCATAATAGAAACACTACTATCAAGATCACACAAAGCTTTGAAATCAAAGTCATTCACTTCATATTAATGATGGTTCCCAACCATCTTCTTGCTTTATAGGAATAGAAGCTTTATGTTTCATATTTTCTTCTTTAATCTTTATGAGAGCATCAGTAATGTGTTTTGTAAAAGCCATGTTCATAGCACTAGCATTAGGACTTTTAGCAAGCTTTTGTAGGAACTTAATAACTTCAGAGATGTTGCAACCATCAAGATCAAAATCAACTTTATCATCTAAAGTAGTAAAACTATTAGTAGCCTCAACACTAGTGTAGTGATAGTAGAAACACTAATGTTTCTAGCATTTCATCTTCTCTTTCCCACTTAGCATGTAATTTAGCTAATAGTCTAACATTTCATCAATTCTCACTTGTATGGCATTAGTAGCTGCAAAGGGATTATCATTAGTTTTCAGGTTTAGCAGCCATTTTATTCAAAGAAGATTGAGCTTCAGCCAAAGATGCTATATTCTTTCAGCATTAGAGAGTTTTTCCTCAATAGTTTTATTGAAAGCAGTTTGTTTGCTAATAAACTCTTTAAGAAAAACTTCAAGTTCAGAGGGAGCACTCTTATTACTGTTGTAAGAATTTCCATAAGCATTACCATTGTTGGGAGGATATGGCTTATAATTTTTGTTACCAAAATTGTTCCTATAAGCATTATTACCATAAGCATTGTTGCCAAAATTGTTATTTCTTATGAAGTTCACATCAACTTGCTCTTTTTGAGCAACCAAAGAGGCTAAAGGAACATTATTTGGATCAATATGGGCTTTCCCATTAACAAGCATAGACATAATAATATCAATCTTATCACTCAAGGAGGAGGTTTCCTCAACAGAATTTACCTTCTTACCTTGTGGAGCTCTCTCGGTATGCCATTCAGAATATTAACCATCATATTGTCCAATAGTTTTGTTGCAGCACCCAAGTGATGGTCATAAAGGTACCTCCAGCAGCTAAATCCAATAGGTTCCTTGAAGAATAGTTCAATCCTACATAAAAAGTTTGGATGATCATCCAAACAATCAGTCCATGAGTAGGACAATTCTTTACCAAAGATTTCATTCTTTCCCAAGCTTGAGCAACATGCTCATATCAAGTTGTTTAAACTTCATTATTTCACTTCTCATGGATATAATCTTAGCAAGAGGATAGTATTTTCCAATAAAAGCATCTTTCCACTTAGTCCAATAATCAATACTATTCCTAGTTAAGGAATTCAACCACCCTTAGCTTTTCCTCTCAAAGAGAAAGGAAATAATTTCAGTTTAATAATATCACCATCTATATCCCTATGCTTTTGCATCTCACAAAGTTCAACAAAGTTATTTAGATGGGAAGCAGGATCTTCATTACCAATACCAGAAAATTGTTCTCTCATAACAAGATTGAGCAAAGCAGGTTTTATCTCAAAGAAAGTATTTTCAGCCACAGGTGGAGCAATAGGTGTGCTCATAAAATCATTGTTGTTGGTGCTACTGAAGTCACACAACTTAGTGTTTTCAAGAGTAGTCATTTTTTTTGGGTTTTCAAATAAGAAAGCAAACTTGTAAAACTATTTTTTTTGTGTTTTTGAATAACAAAACAAGCAAACAAAGCAAAATAAACTAAGCAAAACAAAAAACAACAAAGTAAAGAGATTGGTTATGAGGGACTCCCCTTGTGAAGATGTCCTTGACTCCCTGGCAACGGCGCCAGAAAAATGCTTCATGGCTCAATGCAACGGCGCCCAGAAAATTGCTTGATGGCGGTGTTGATGTAGAGCTCGTTGGGAACCCCAAGAGGAAGGTTTGATGAGCACAGCAGCAAGTTTCTCTCAGTTATGAAACCAAGGTTTAATCGAACCAGTAGGAGCAAGGAAACATCCAAAGGTGTTACTAGCTGAGCTTTGGCAGGGCGCACTACCGGGCTAGTAGCAACCTGGAGACCTGCACAACACAACCACAGAACTTTGTCCCCAACTTGCGATGAGGTTGTCAATCTCACCGTGTTTTGCGGAAAACAAAGGATTAAACGTATCAAATGGAAAAAGTAAAAGTTTGCAGAAAGCAAACACAAAGTAGTAAAAGATTGTAGATTGTATGTAAAGAAAAAGGACCGGGATCCATAGTTCACTAGAGGTGGCTCTCCTTAGATAGATAACATGCTGGGTGAACTTACAGCGGGGGCAATTGACAAACACCGAGAAAGCAATACATGCATATACTAATCATCTTGACTCCTCTGAGACTTGATTGGGCATTACAACATAATACATAGACCGCCATCCAACTGCATCTATGACTAATAATCCACCTTCAGGTTATCATACGAACCCCCTCCAGTATTAAGTTGCAAGCAACAGATTATTGCTTTAAACGATTGTTCTATGAACAAAGGATTGTTGTTTTCTTCTCCTAGTAGCAATAGCACATCTAGTACCTTAGAGATTTCTGTCACTTCCCCAGATTACCTGAGGCATGAACCCACTATCGAGCATAAATACTAACTCTTGGAGTTGCTAGCATCTACTTGGCCAAGATAGCTAGTAACAACGGAAAGCATGCAAGATCTCAAATAACAAAGATATGATAGAATCAATAATCAATCTGAAATAGCATCTCAATATCCATCGGATCCCCGCAAACACAACATGTATGGATTACAAATAGATGATCTTGATCATGAACGGAGCTCAAAGATCTAAACATGAAAGCACAAAGGAGGAGAAACCAGCCATCTAGCTACTACATTGGATCTGTAGTCCAAGGATGAAATACGCACGCATCACACCGGAGGCTTGCATGGTGATGAAGAAAGCCTCTAGGGTGAATTCCCCTCTCTGGCAGGGTGCCGGGAAGAGCTTCAGATCCCTCCCGATCTAGGGATGGACATGACGGCGGCTACAGACTCTTTCGTGTATTTTTTTCGGGTACCTAGGGTTTTCGTCCCGAGGGCAACTTATAGTCGGAAGGGGAGGCCGAGGGGGTGCCTGGGCTAGCCACACCACCCCCTGGCGCGGGCCAGGCCTGGCCGCGCGGCCAGGTGGTGTGGCCGCCCTCTGGCCCCTCTCCGTCTCTTTAACGCCTTTAAGTTAGGCATAAGAAGCAAAGAAAGAATCAAGTGTTCTCAAATGAAGAAGCATTAAGACCAAATTTTGGTTTCATAGGAGAAGCAAAAGAAATCTTGTCTCTCTTTTTGGGTAAGTGTTCTGTACCTTTCTTGAGTGGGAGTTGATATTTAATAGTGCCTTCTTCATATCAATGATGGCACCAACAGTTCTAAGAAAAGGTCTTCCCAAAGTAATAGGACAGAAGCATTGTATTCAACATCCAAAACAATAGAAATCAACAGGGGACATAGAAATCGTTAACCATAATAAGAACATCATTAAGACTCCCCATGAGTTTCTTTTTAGCATTAGCATCAAGTGGGACATTCAAATAACAATCCTCAAGAGGGGGCAAATCAAGCATATCATAAATCCTTCTAGGCATAATAGAAACACTACTATCAAGATCACACAAAGCTTTGAAATCAAAGTCATTCACTTTCATATTAATGATGGGTTCCCAACCATCTTCTTGCTTTATAGGAATAGAAGCTTTATGTTTCATATTTTCTTCTTTAATCTTTATGAGAGCATCAGTAATGTGTTTTGTAAAAGCCATGTTCATAGCACTAGCATTAGGACTTTTAGGCAAGCTTTTGTAGGACTTAATAACTTCAGAGATGTTGCAACCATCAAGATCAAAATCAACTTTATCATCTAAAGTAGTAAAACTATTAGTAGCCTCAACACTAGTGGTAGTGATAGTAGAAACACTAATGTTTCTAGCAATTTCATCTTCTCTTTCCCACTTAGCATGTAATTTAGCTAATAGTCTAACATTTTCATCAATTCTCACTTGTATGGCATTAGTAGCTGCAAAGGGATTATCATTAGTTTCAGGTTTAGCAGCCATTTTATTCAAAGAAGATTGAGCTTCAGCCAAAGATGCTATATTTACTTTCAGCATTAGAGAGTTTTTCCTCAATAGTTTTATTGAAAGCAGTTTGTTTGCTAATAACTCTTTAAGAAAAACTTCAAGTTCAGAGGGAGCACTCTTATTACTGTTGTAAGAATTTCCATAAGCATTACCATTGGTTGGGAGGATATGGCTTATAATTTTGTTACCAAAATTGTTCCTATAAGCATTATTACCATAAGCATTGTTGCCAAAATTGTTATTTCTTATGAAGTTCACATCAACTTGCTCTTTTTGAGCAACCAAAGAGGCTAAAGGAACATTATTTGGATCAATATGGGCTTTCCCATTAACAAGCATAGACATAATAATATCAATCTTATCACTCAAGGAGGAGGTTTCCTCAACAGAATTTACCTTCTTACCTTGTGGAGCTCTCTCGGTATGCCATTCAGAATAATTAACCATCATATTGTCCAATAGTTTTGTTGCAGCAACCCAAAGTGATGGTCATAAAGGTACCTCCAGCAGCTAAATCCAATAGGTTCCTTGAAGAATAGTTCAATCCTACATAAAAAGTTTGGATGATCATCCAAACAATCAGTCCATGAGTAGGACAATTCTTTACCAAAGATTTCATTCTTTCCCAAGCTTGAGCAACATGCTCATATCAAGTTGTTTAAACTTCATTATTTCACTTCTCATGGATATAATCTTAGCAAGAGGATAGTATTTTCCAATAAAAGCATCTTTCCACTTAGTCCAATAATCAATACTATTCCTAGTTAAGGAATTCAACCACCCTTTAGCTTTTCCTCTCAAAGAGAAAGGAAATAATTTCAGTTAATAATATCACCATCTATATCCCTATGCTTTGTGCATCTCACAAAGTTCAACAAAGTTATTTAGATGGGAAGCAGGATCTTCATTACCAATACCAGAAAATTGTTCTCTCATAACAAGATTGAGCAAAGCAGGTTTTATCTCAAAGAAAGTATTTTCAGCCACAGGTGGAGCAATAGGTGTGCTCATAAAATCATTGTTGTTGGTGCTACTGAAGTCACACAACTTAGTGTTTTCAAGAGTAGTCATTTTTTTGGGTTTTCAATAAGAAAGCAAACTTGTAAAACTATTTTTTTTGTGTTTTTGAATACAAAACAAGCAAACAAAGCAAAATAAACTAAGCAAAACAAAAAACAACAAAGTAAAGAGATTGGTTATGAGGGACTCCCCTTGTGAAGATGTCCTTGACACTCCCTGGCAACGGCGCCAGAAAAAATGCTTCATGCTCAATGCACGGCGCCCAGAAAATTGCTTGATGGCGGTGTTGATGTAGAGCTCGTTGGGAACCCCAAGAGGAAGGTTTGATGAGCACAGCAGCAAGTTTCTCTCAGTATGAAACCAAGGTTTAATCGAACCAGTAGGAGCAAGGAAACATCCAAAGGTGTTACTAGCTGAGCTTTGGCAGGGCGCACTACCGGTGCTAGTAGCAACCTGGAGACCTGCACAACACAACCACAGAACTTTGTCCCAACTTGCGATGAGGTTGTCAATCTCAACCGTGTTTTGCGGAAAACAAAGGATTAAACGTATCAAATGGAAAAAGTAAAAGTTTGCAGAAAGCAAACACAAAGTAGTAAAAGATTGTAGATTGTATGTAAAGAAAAAGGACCGGGATCCATAGTTCACTAGAGGTGGCTCTCCTTAGATAGATAACATGCTGGGTGAACTTACAGCGGGGCAATTGACAAACACCGAGAAAGCAATACATGCATATACTAATCATCTTGACTCCTCTGAGACTTGATTGGGCATTACAACATAATACATAGACCGCCATCCAACTGCATCTATGACTAATAATCCACCTTCAGGTTATCATACTGAACCCCCTCCAGTATTAAGTTGCAAGCACAGATTATTGCTTTACGATTGTTCTATGAACAAAGGATTGTTGTTTTCTCCCTAGTAGCAATAGCACATCTAGTACCTTAGAGATTTCTGTCACTTCCCAGATTACCTGAGGCATGAACCCACTATCGAGCATAAATACTAACTCTTGGAGTTGCTAGCATCTACTTGGCCAAGATAGCTAGTAACAACGAAAGCATGCAAGATCTCAAATACAAAGATATGATAGAATCAATAATCAATCTGAAATAGCATCTCAATATCCATCGGATCCCCGCAAACACAACATGTATGGATTACAAATAGATGATCTTGATCATGAACGGAGCTCAGAAGATCTAAACATGAAAGCACAAAGGAGGAGAAACCAGCCATCTAGCTACTACATGGATCTGTAGTCAAGGATGAAATACGCACGCATCACACCGGAGGCTTGCATGGTGATGAAGAAAGCCTCTAGGGTGAATTCCCCTCTCTGGCAGGGTGCCGGGAAGAGCTTCAGATCCCTCCCGATCTAGGGATGGACATGACGGCGGCTACAGACTCTTTCGGTGTATTTTTTTCGGGTACCTAGGGTTTTCGTCCCGAGGGCAACTTATAGTCGGAAGGGGAGGCCGAGGGGGTGCCTGGGCTAGCCACACCACCCCTGGCGCGGGCCAGGCCTGGCCGCGCGGCCAGGTGGTGTGGCCGCCCTCTGGCCCCTCTCCGTCTCTTTAACGCCTTTAAGGTTAGGCATAAGAAGCAAAGAAAGAATCAAGTGTTCTCAAATGAAGAAGCATTAAGACCAAATTTTTGTTTTCATAGGAGAAGCAAAAGAAATCTTTTCTCTCTTTTGGGTAAGTGTTCTGTACCTTTCTTGAGTGGGAGTTGATATTTAATAGTGCCTTCTTTCATATCAATGATGGCACCAACAGTTCTAAGAAAAGGTCTTCCCAAAGTAATAGGACAAGAAGCATTGTATTCAACATCCAAACATAGAAATCAACAGGGACATAGAAATCGTTAACCATAATAAGAACATCATTAAGACTCCCCATGAGTTTCTTTTTAGCATTAGCATCAAGTGGGGACATTCAAATAAACAATCCTCAAGAGGGGGCAAATCAAGCATATCATAAATCCTTTCTAGGCATAATAGAAACACTACTATCAAGATCACACAAGCTTTGAAATCAAAGTCATTCACTTTCATATTAATGATGGGTCCAACCATCTTCTTGCCTCTTATAGGAATAGAAGCTTTATGGTTTCATATTTTCTTCTTTAATCTTTATGAGAGCATCAGTAATGTGTTTTGTAAAAGCCATGTTCATAGCACTAGCTATAGGGACTTTTAGCAAGCTTTTGTAGGAAACTTAATACTTCAGAGAGTGTTGCAAACCATCAAGATCAAAATCAACTTTATCATCTAAAGTAGTAAAACTATCTAGTAGCCTCAACAACTAGTCGGTAGTGATAGTAGAAACACTAATGTTTCTAGCAATTTCTTTCCCTCTTCTCTTTCCCACTTAGCATGTAATTAGCTAATAGTCTAACATTTTCATCATATTCTCACTTGTATGGCATTAGTAGCTGCAAAGGGATTATCATTAGTTTCAGGTTTAGCAGCCATTTTATTCAAAGAAGATTGAGCTTCAGCCAAAGATGCTATATTAACTTTCAGCATTAGAGAGTTGTTTTCTCAATAGTTTTATTGAAAGCAGTTTGTTTGCTAATAAACTCTTTAAGAAAACTTCAAGTTCAGAGGGAGCACTCTTATTACTGTTGTAAGAATTTCCATAGCATTACCATTGTTGGGAGGATATGGCTTATAATTTTTTGTTACCAAAATTGTTCCTATACGCATTATTACCATAAGCATTGTTGCCAAAATTGTTATTTCTTATGAAGTTCACATCAACTTGCTCTTTTTGAGCAACCAAAGAGGCTAAAGGAACATTATTTGGATCAATATGGGCTTTCCATTAACAAGCATAGACATAATAAATTCAATCTTAGTCACTCAAGGAGGAGGTTTCCGCAACAGGAATTTACCTTCTTACCTTGTGGAGCTCTCTCGGTATGCCATTCAGAATAATTAACCATCATATTGTCCAACTAGGTTTTGTTGCAGCCCCCCAAAGTGATGGTCATAAAGGTACCTCCAGCAGCTAAATCCAATAGGTTCCGTGAAGAATAGTTCAATCCTACATAAAAAGTTTGGATGATCATCCAAACAATCAGTCCATGAGTAGGACAATTCTTTACCAAAGATTTCATTCTTTCCCAAGCTTGAGCAACATGCTCATATGCAAGTTGTTTAAACTTCATTATTTCACTTCTCAATGGATATAATCTTAGCAAGAGGATAGTATTTTCCAATAAAAGCATCTTTCCACTTAGTCCAATAATCAATACTATTCCTAGTTAAGGAATTCAACCACCCTTTAGCTTTTCCTCTCAAGAGAAGAAATAATTTCAGTTTAATAATATCACCATCTATATCCCTATGCTTTTTGCATCTCACAAAGTTCAACAAGTTATTTAGATGGGAAGCAGGATCTTCAGTTACCAATACCAGAAAATTGTTCTCTCATAACAAGATTGAGGCAAAGCAGGTTTTATCTCAAAGAAAGTATTTCAGCCACAGGTGGAGGCAATAGGTGTGCTCATAACATCATTGTTGTTGGTGCTACTGAAGTCACACAACTTAGGTTTTCAAGAGTAGGCAATTTTTTTTGGTTTTCAAATAAGAAAGCAAACTTGTTAAAACTATTTTTTGTTGTGTTTTTTGAATAACAAAACAAGCAAACAAAGCAAAATAAACTAAGCAAAACAAAACAACAAAGTAAAGAGATTGGTTATGAGGGACTCCCCTTGTGAAGATGTCCATTGACTTCCCTGGCAAACGGCGCCAGAAAAATGCTTCAATGGCTCAATGCACGGCGCCCAGAAAATTGCTTGATGGCGGTGTTGATGTAGAGCTCGTTGGGAACCCCAAGAGGAAGGTTTGATGAGCACAGCAGCAAGTTTCTCTCAGTTATGAAACCAAGGTTTAATCGAACCAGTAGGAGCAAGGAAACATCCAAAGGTGTTACTAGCTGAGCTTTGGCAGGGCGCACTACCGGTGCTAGTAGCAACCTGGAGACCTGCACAACACAACCACAGAACTTTGTCCCCAACTTGCGATGAGGTTGTCAATCTCACCGTGTTTTGCGGAAAACAAAGGATTAAACGTATCAAATGGAAAAAGTAAAAGTTTGCAGAAAGCAAACACAAAGTAGTAAAAGATTGTAGATTGTATGTAAAGAAAAAGGACCGGGATCCATAGTTCACTAGAGGTGGCTCTCCTTAGATAGATAACATGCTGGGTGAACTTACAGCGGGGCAATTGACAAACACCGAGAAAGCAATACATGCATATACTAATCATCTTGACTCCTCTGAGACTTGATTGGGCATTACAACATAATACATAGACCGCCATCCAACTGCATCTATGACTAATAATCCACCTTCAGGTTATCATACGAACCCCCTCCAGTATTAAGTTGCAAGCAACAGATTATTGCTTTACGATTGTTCTATGAACAAAGGATTGTTGTTTTCTCCCTAGTAGCAATAGCACATCTAGTACCTTAGAGATTTCTGTCACTTCCCCAGATTACCTGAGGCATGAACCCACTATCGAGCATAAATACTAACTCTTGGAGTTGCTAGCATCTACTTGGCCAAGATAGCTAGTAACAACGGAAAGCATGCAAGATCTCAAATAACAAAGATATGATAGAATCAATAATCAATCTGAAATAGCATCTCAATATCCATCGGATCCCCGCAAACACAACATGTATGGATTACAAATAGATGATCTTGATCATGAACGGAGCTCAGAAGATCTAAACATGAAAGCACAAAGGAGGAGAAACCAGCCATCTAGCTACTACATGGATCTGTAGTCCAAGGATGAAATACGCACGCATCAACACCGGAGGCTTGCATGGTGATGAAGAAAGCCTCTAGGGTGAATTCCCCTCTCTGGCAGGGTGCCGGGAAGAGCTTCAGATCCCTCCCGATCTAGGGATGGACATGACGGCGGCTACAGACTCTTTCGTGTATTTTTTTCGGGTACCTAGGGTTTTCGTCCCGAGGGCAACTTATAGTCGGAAGGGAGGCCGAGGGGGTGCC
>CAJUXJ010001070.1:0-10094 GCA_910589775.1 Avena eriantha
CAGGCAAGCACTACCACATGCTTGCATACATTTAGTACCTATTGCCTCTATCTTATTCTTGCATCATTGAGTCGCGATTGCATTAAATTGAATCCCAAGTACTGCATAGCCTTTACTTTTAAACCCCACCGAAGCTTGTTCCTCCATCCCATGAGCCATTACTACAGGAGTTGTTTGAGCCATGCGAGTCGTAGAAAAGCATGTGTAGGGTATGTGAGTGTCTGAGGAATAACGAGGTACCTAAACAACTTAACCTGAGTAATAATGGGATAACTAATGAAAGAGGCACCGGTGGGCAATATTTGCTATTTGGTTTTTCATGCTCACTTGTGTCCCGTAGGACCCCGAGTACTTGATTCATGTTCCTTGTTTATTCGCACTATCCACATCCGAGAGGACTTATGGACCCCCCCTGAGCCAGAGCTTGATTCATTCTTATTTCTTGGGGCCACAATTAGTTTGGGGCTTTATTACTATCCTGTACTTATGCCATGTTACTGCTTTATTTAAGATTGTATGAGGAGCACCTGTACTGTTTTGGATCGTGACACGTTTTCGCTGTATCGACAAGCCCAGTCACATTTTCAGGTTCCCAGTCGTTTACCGCCGTCCACACAAACCTTGGGTCCGTCTCGGAGCTGGCCAACTTCGTTGCGGGTAGCTTAATGGGGTGGCCCCCTGAAATATTTCTGAATCCTATGATTGCTTTGTCGAGAATGCCTCGTTGGGTTTTGATTTGGTTTTTCCGAGGTTGATCGAGTGTGTGTTGCTATTCGTGCACCCCTGCAGGGTAAATCTTTCTGAAAGCCGTGTCCGCGGTTATGGACGACTTGGAGCACAGTTTCTCGATCATAGACAAGAATAACTAAAGTACCGCTTTTAAATTGACTAAGAACTTGACTAGTAAATAGTGCAATACTCATGGAATGGTTAATAAAACTGCCAACGGATGATGGGGGTTGTTCGTCCGCTTCCTAGTTGGTAAGCGAGGAGGAAGATGGATCTGTTAATTATGCTGTTACCACTGTTGTTCTTAATTCACGGACATCCGTCTATCATTGGTTAGGCGGATGGTTAGCGAGTATCTGTAGAATTGTTAGGTATTATCTTTTGCTGCAATTGCGTCACCCCAGGTTGTGTCCCCTTTGGCGGCATAAAGACTTGCTGAGTACCCCTAGGGTCTCACACGATAAATTGTTTGATTCAGATGAGCAGGTGTACCCGCAAGATGGATACTGGGTGGAGGAGACAGATGATGTTGGCAACGATCATTCGGTGTAAAGATTTCGGGAACGGGGATCCGTGAAATCTGTGGGCGGGATGTGTTATTTATGGGGCATCTTATGCCGATTTGCTTCTTATCCGTACTCGGATCTTGTTTTCTGCTTCCACCTGATACTCTGATGTGTGTTGTATAAGGAGCTATCCTAAATTATTATCTCTATCTAGGATATTTGAATCTTGCCATAAGGCGTTGCAATATTTCTATTTCTTTTAGATGGAATGGCTCTGAGGACTGTTGTATGTGGCTTGCATACATACTCATTTGTGTATGTAGTTGATCCCTTCGCCTGCCGATTACGCCGCTCGTTCTTGTCCCGATGTTCTGAAAGTGGTTACGACGGCCGAAAGGTCTACCGTGAGTGGTCCTGGGCCCCACCGTACTATTTTAACCACTTTCGTTCATCCAGGCATGTAACTAAGAGCGTAATTCACCGAGGTAGTTACACATTGCATGTGTGTTGTTTTCCTAAACCACATTGATCCACTAGTGTCATTGCATGTGTGTTGTTTTCCTAAACCACATTGATTCACTCGTGACATTTGCATGTGTGTTCTTTTCATAAACCACATTCATTCAATGGGGACATTGCATGGGTGTTCTTTTCCTAGACCACATGGATCCACTAGTGTCATTGCATGTGTTTTCTTTTCCTAAACCACATTGATCGACTAGTGAAATTGCATGTGTGTTCTTTTCCTAAAACACATTAATCCACTGGTGACATTTCCATGTGTGTTCTTTTCCTAAAGCACATAGATCCACTCGAGTCATTGCATGTGTGTTCTTTTCCTAAACCACATGGATCCACTAGTGTCATTTGCATGTGTATTCTTTTCCTAAACCACATTGATCCACTGGTGACATTTGCACGTGTGTTCTTTCCCTAAACAACATTGATCCACCAGAGTCATTGCATGCGTGTTCTTTTCCTAAACCACATTGATCCACTAGTGTCATTGCATGTGTGTTCTTTTCCTAAACCACATAGATCCACTTGTGACATTTGCATGTGTGTTCTTTTCTTAAACCACATGGATCCACTGGAGTCTTTACATCTGTGTTCTTTTCCTAAACCATATTGATCCACTTGTGACATTTGCATTTGTGTTCATTTCCTAAACCACATTGACCCACTTGTGACATTTGCATGTGTGTTCCTTTCCTAAACCACATTAATTCAATGGTGACATTGCAGGTGTGTTCTTTTCCTAAACCACATGGATCCATCGGTGTCATTGCATGTGTGTTCTTTTCCTAAACCAAATGGATCCGCTGGAGTCATTGCATGTGTGTTCTTTGCCTAAATTACATTGATCCACTAGTGTCATTGCATGTGTTTTCTTTTTCTAAACCACATGGATCCACTAGTGGCATGTGCATGTGTTTTCATTTCCTAAACCACATGGATCTACTAGTGACACTACATGTGTGTTCTTTTCCTAAAACACATTGATCCACTGGTGACATATGCATGTGGGTGCTTTTCCTAAACCACATGGATCGGCTATGTCATTGCATGTGTGTTCTTTTTTCCTAAACCACATGGATTCACTAGGGTCATTGCATGTGTGTTCTTTTCCTAAACCACATGGATCCACTAATGTCATTCCATGTATGTTCTTTTCCTAAACCACATGGATCAACTAGAGTCATTTGCTTGTGTGTTATTTTCCTAAACCACGTGGATCCGCTGGTGACATTGCATGTGTGTTCTTTTCCTAAACCACATTGATTCAATGGTGACATTGCATGTGTGTTCTTTTACAAAACCACATGGATCCACTTGTGGCATTGCATGTGTTCTTTTTTCCTAAACCACATGGATAGACTAGTAACATTGCATGTGTGTTCTTTTCCTAAAATACATATATCCACTAGTGATATTTGCATGCGTGTTCTTTTCCAAAAGCACATGGATCCACTTGAGTCATTGCTTGTGTGTTCTTTTCTTAAACCACATGGATCCAATAGAGTCATTTGCATGTGTGTTCTTTTCCTAAACCACATGAATCAACTAGATTCATTGGCATGTGTGATCATTTCCAAAACCAGATGCATCCACAGGTGACATTTGCATTTTTTTTCTAAACTACATTGATCCACTTGTGCCATTTGCATACGTGTTCTTTTCCTAAACCACATTGATCCGCTGGAGTGATTGCATGTGTGTTCTTTTCCTAAACCACATGGATCCTCTGTGTCATTGCATGTGTTTTCTTTTCCTAAACCACATGGATTCACTAGAGTCATTGCATGTGTGTTCTTTTCCTAAACCAAATGGATCCACTAGTGTCATTGCATGTGTGTTCTTTTCCTAAACCACATGGATCCACTTGTGACATTGCATGTCTGTTCTTTTCCTAAACCACATGGATCCACTCGTGACATTGCATGTGTGTTCTTTTCCTAAAACAAATGATCTAATGGTGACATTTGCATTTGTGTTCATTTCCTAAACCACATTGATCCACATGTGACATTTGCATGTGTGTTCCTTTCCTAAACCACATTAATTCAATGGTCACATTGCAGGTGTGTTCTTTTCCTAATCCACATGGACCCACCGGTGTCATTGCATGTGTGTTCTTTTCCTAAACCACATGGATCGACTAGTGACATTGCATGTGTGTTCTTTTCCTAAAACACATTGATCCATTCGTGACATTTGCATGTGTGTTCTTTTCCTAAATCATATGGATCCACTTGAGTCGTTGCATGTTTGTTCTTTTCCTAAACCACATGGATCCGCTGGAGTCATTGCATGTGTGTTCTTTTCCTAAATTACATTGATCCACTAGTGTCATTGCATGTGTTTTCTTTTCTTAAACCACATGGATCCACTAGTAACATTTGCATGTGTGTTCTTTTCCTAAACCACATGGATCTACTAGTGACACTACATGTGTGTTCTTTTCCTAAAACACATAGATCCACTGGTGACATATGCATGTGGGTTCTTTTCCTAAACCACATGAATCGGTTGTGTCATTGCATGTGTGTTCTTTTTTCCTAAACCACATGGATTCACTAGAGTCATTGCATGTGTGTTCTTTTACTAAACCACATGGATCCACTAATGTCATTGCGTGTATGTTCTTTTCCTAAACCACATGGATCAACTAGACTAATTGCTTGTGTGTTCTTTTCCTAAACCACGTGGATCCGGTGGTGAAATTTGCATGTGTGTTTTTTTCCTAAACCACATTAATCCACTGGTGTCATTGCATGTGTGTTCCTTTCCTCAACCACATGGATCTACGTGTGACATTTCATGCGTGTTCTTCTCCTGAACCATAGTGATCCACTAGTGTCATTGCATTGTGTTCTTTTCCTGAACCACATGGATCCACTGATGCTATTGCATGTGTGTTATTTTCCTAAACCAAATTTATTAATTGGTGTCATTGCATGTGTGTTCTTTTCCTAAACAACATGGATCCACTAATGACATTGCATGTGTGTTCTTATCCTAAACCACATTGATCCACTGGTGTCGTTGCATGTGTGTTCTTTTCCTGAACCACATGGATCCACTGATGACATTTTATGTGTGTTCTGTTCGTAAACCACATGGATCCACTTGAGTTATTGCATGTGTGTTCTTTTCCTAAACCACATGGACCCGATTAATTCATTTGCATGTATGTTCTTTTCCTAAACCACATGGATCAACTCGAGTCATTTGCATGTGTGTTCTTTTCCTAAATCACATGGATCCACTAGTGCCATTTGCATGCGTGTTCTTTTCCTAAACCACATAGATCCACTAGTGACATTGCATGTGTTTTCTTTTCCTAAACCGCATTGATCCACTAGTGTCATTGCATGTGTGTTGTTTTCCTAAACCACATTGATTCACTCGTGGCATTTGCATGTGTGTTCTTTTCATAAACCACATTCATTTAATGGTGACATTGCATGTGTGTTCTTTTCCTAGACCACATGGATCCAGTAGTGTCATTGCATGTGTTTTCTTTTCCTAAACAACATGGATCGACTAGTGAAATTGCATGTGTGTTCTTTTCCGAAAACAAATTAATCCACTGGTGACATTTGCATGTGTGTTCTTTTCCTAAAGCACGTAGATCCACTTGAGTCATTGCATGTGTGTTCTTTTCCTAAACCACATGGATCAACTCGAGTCATTTGCATGTGTTATCTTTTCCTAAATCACATGGATCCACTAGTGTCATTTGCATGTGTGTTCTATTCCTAAACCACATTGATACACTGGTGACATTTGCATGTGTGTTCTTTCCCTAAACAACATTGATCCACTAGAGTCATTGCATGCGTGTTCTTTTCCTAAACCACATTGATCAAGTAGTGTCATTGCATGTGTGTTCTTTTCCTAAACCACATTGATCCACTTGTGACATTTGCATGTGTGTTCTTTTCTTAAACCACATGGATCCACTAGTGTCTTTACATCTGTGTTCTTTTCCTAAACCACATTGATCCACTTGTGACATTTGCATTTGTGTTCATTTCCTAAACCACATTGACCCACTTGTGACATTTGCATGTGTGTTCCTTTCCTAAACCACATTAATTCAATGGTGAGTCATTGCATGTGTGTTCTTTTCCTAAACCACATGGATCAACTCGAGTCATTTGCATGTGTTATCTTTTCCTAAATCACATGGATCCACCAGTGTCATTTGCATGTGTGTTCTATTCCTAAACCACATTGATCCACTGGTGACATTTGCATGTGTGTTCTTTCCCTAAACAACATTGATCCACTAGAGTCATTGCATGCGTGTTCTTTTCCTAAACCACATTGATCAAGTAGTGTCATTGCATGTGTGTTCTTTTCCTAAACCACATTGATCCACTTGTGACATTTGCATGTGTGTTCTTTTCTTAAACCACATGGATCCACTAGAGTCTTTACATTTGTGTTCATTTCCTAAACCACATTGACCCACTTGTGACATTTGCATGTGTGTTCCTTTCCTAAACCACATTAATTCCATGGTGAAATTGCAGGTGTGTTCTTTTCCTAAACCACATGGATCCATCGGTGACATTTGCATGTGTGTTCTTTTCCTAAACCACATGGATCGACTACTGACATTGCATGTGTGTTCTTTTCCAAAAACACATTGATCCATTGGTGACATTTGCATTTGTGTTCTTTTCCTAAATCATATGGATCCACTTAAGTCGTTGCATGTTTGTTCTTTTCCTAAACCACATGGATCCGCTGGAGTCATTGCATGTGTGTTCTTTTCCTAAATTACATTGATCCACTAGTGTCATTGCATGTGTTTTCTTTTCCTAAACCACATGGATCCACTAGTGACATGTGCATGTGTGTTCTTTTCCTAAACCACATGGATCTACTAGTGACACTATATGTGTGTTCTTTTCCTAAAACACATTGATCCACTGGTGACATACGCATGTGGGTTCTTTTCCTAAACCACATGGATCGGCTGTGTCATTGCATGTGTGTTCTTTTTTCCTAAACCACATGGATTCACTAGAGTCATTGCATGTGTGTTCTTTTCCTAAACCACATGGATCCACTAATGTCATTGCGTGTATGTTCTTTTCCTAAACCACATGGATCAACTAGTGTCATTTCCTTGTGTGTTCTTTTCCTAAACCACGTGGATCCGCTGATGAAATTTGCATGTGTGTTCTTTTCCTAAACCACATTGATCCACTAGTGTCATTGTATGTGTGTTCCTTTCCTCAACCACATGGATCCACGTGTGACATTTCATGCGTGTTCTTCTCCTGAACCATAGTGATCCACTGGTGTCATTGCATTGTGTTCTTTTCCTGAACCACATGGATCCACTGATGATATTGCATGTGTGTTCTTTTCCTAAACCATATTTATCAATTGGTGTCATTGCATGTGTGTTCTTTTCCTAAACAACATGGATCCACTAATGACATTGCATGTGTGTTCTTTTCCTAAACCACATTGATCCACTGGTGTCATTGCATGGGTGTTCTTTTCCTAAACCACATGGATCTACTGATGACATTGCATGTGTGTTCTGTTCCTAAACCACATGGATCCACTTGAGTTATTGCATATGTGTTCTTTTCCTAAACCACATGGCCCCGATTAATTCATTTGCATGTATGTTCTTTTCCTAAACCACATGGATCAACTCGATTCATTTGCATGTGTGTTCTTTTCCTAAATCACATGGATCCACTAGTGTCATTTGCATGTGTGTTGTTTTCCTAAACCACATAGATCCACTGCTGACATTTGCATGTGTGTTCTTTCCCTAAACCACATTGATCCACTAGTGTCATTGCATGCGTGTTCTTTTCCTAAACCACATTGATCCACTAGTGTCATTGCATGTGTGTTGTTTTCCTAAACCACATTGATCCACTGGTGACATTTGCATGTGTGTTCTTTTCATAAACCACATTCATTCAATGGTGGCATTGCATTTGTGTTCTTTTCCTAGACCACATTGATCCACTAGTGTCATTGCATGTGTTTTTTTTGCTAAACCACATGGATCGACTAGTGAAATTGCATGTGTGTTCTTTTCCTAAAACACATTAATCCACTGGTGACATTTGCATGTGTGTTCTTTTCCTAAAGCACATAGATCCACTTGAGTCATTGCATGTGTGTTCTTTTCCTAAACCACATGGATCAACTCGAGTCATTTGCATGTGTGTTCTTTTCCTAAGTCACATGGATCCACTAGTGTCATTTGCATGTGAGTTCTTTTCCTAAACCACATTGATCCACTGGTGACATTTGCATGTGTGTTCTTTCCCTAAACAACATTGATCCACTGGAGTCATTGCATGTGTGTTCTTTTCCTAAACCACATTGATCCACTAGTGTCATTGCATGTGTGTTCTTTTCCTAAACCACATTGATCCACTTGTGACATTTGCATGTGTGTTCTTTTCATAAAGCACATTCATTCAATGGTGACATTGCATGTGTGTTCTTTTCCTAGACCACATGTATCCACTGGTGTCATTGCATGTGTTTTCTTTTCCTAAACCACATGGATCGACTAGTGACATTGCATCTGTGTTCTTTTCCTAAAACACATTAATGCACAGGTGACATTTGCATGTGTGTTCTTTTCCTAAAGCACATAGATCCACTTGAGTCATTGCATGTGTTTTATTTTCCCAAACCACATGGATCCAATATAGTCATTTGTATGTGTGTTCTTTTCCTAAACCACATGGATCAACTAGAGTCATTTGCATGTGTGTTATTTTCCTAAACCACATGGACCTACTGGTGACATTTGCATGTTTTTTTCTAAACCACATTGATCCCCTGGTGACATTTGCATTTGTGTTCTTTTCCTAAACCACATTGATCCACTAGAGTCATTGCATATGTGTTTTTTTCTAAACCACATGGATCCGCTGTGTCATTGCATGTGTGTTCTTTTCCTAAACCACATTGATTCACTAGAGTCATTGCATGTGTGTTCTTTTCCTAAACCACATGGATCCACTATAGTCATTGCATGTGTGTTCTTTTCCTAAACTGCATGGATCCACTTGTGACATTACATGTATGTTCTTTTCCTAAACCACATGGATCCACTAGTGACATTGCATGTGTGTTCTTTTCCTAAAACACATTGATCCACTTGTGACATTTGCATGTGTGTTCTTTTCCTAAACCACATGGATCCATTGGAGTCTTTGCATGTGTGTTATTTTCCTAAACCATATGGATCCACTGGTGTCATTGCATGTGTGTTCTTTTCCTAAACCACATGGATCGACTAGTGACATTGCATGGTGTTCTTTTCCAAAAACACATTGATCCACTTGTGACATTTGCATGTGCATTCTTTTCCTAAATGACATGGATACACTTGAGTCATTGGATGTGTGTGCTTTTCATAAACCACATGGATGCACTAGTGAAATTTGTATGTGTGTTCTTATCCTAAACCACATTCATCCACTAGTGCCATTGCATGTGTGTTATTTTCCTAAACCACATGGATCCACTAGAGACATTGCATGCGTGCACATCTCCTTAACCATAGTGATCCACTGGAGTCATTGCATGTGTGTTGTTTTCCTAATTCACATGGATCCAATGATGACATTGCATGTGTGTTCTTTTCCTAAACCATATTGATCCACTAGTGTCATTGCATGTGTGTTGTTTTCTTAAACCACATAGATCACCGATGACATTGCATGTGTGTTCTTTTCCTAAACCACATTGATCCACTAGTGTCATTGCATGTGTGTTGTTTTCCTGAACCACATGGATCCACTGATGACATTGCATGTGTGTTCTTTTCCTAAAAAAATGGATCCACTAGAGTCATTGCATGTGTCTTATTTTCCTAGAGCACATGAATCCAATTAAGTAATTTGCATGTGTGTTCTTTTCCTAAACCACATGGATCAACTCGACTCATTTGCATGGGTGTTCTTTTCCTAAACGATGGATCCGTTGGTGCCATTTGCATGTGTGTTCTTTTCCTAAACCACATTGATCCACTGTTGACATTTCCATGTGTGTTCTTTTCTAAAACCACATTGATCCACTTAAGTCATTGCATGTGTGTTCTTTTCATAAACCACATTGATCCACTAGTGGCGTCATTGCATGTGTTCTTTTCCTAAACCACATTGATCCACTGGTGGCATTGCACGTGTGTTCTTTTCCTAAACCACACGGATCCACTTGGGTCATTGCATGTGTGTTCTTTTTCAAAACCGCATGGATCCACTAGTGACATTTGCATGTGTGTTGTTTTTCTTGAACCACATGGATCCACTGGTGACATTTGCATGTGTGTTCTTTTCGTAATACACATTG
>CAJUXJ010001070.1:11094-94042 GCA_910589775.1 Avena eriantha
TAAGGGTTAGGGTTTAAGTAGAACTAGGTTAGAGGAAAAATTAGAGAGAGAGAAAAATAGGTTAGGTTTTGATTAGTGTTTTAGGTTTTTGAAATTGTTTTAAGAGATCATACCAAGAGGAAAGTGGGGCTTGATCTAGCATAAGCTAAGGTGAAGGAGAAACCAAGAAAAAAAGAGAGAGAAATGAGATATGTAGAATGAGCCTCATTTGATCATGCTTGAAGAAATTAAAATGGGATTGAGGAGAATATGGGGATGGTGGAGAGAGGGATGGAGATGATCCACAAAGAAAAGAACCATTAAAACCAAGAGGACTCAAATGGGATAAAGGATATGGTACTCTTGCATGGCCCATGCAAAAAAATAATAAAGGCCATGATTTATTTTGTGAAAACAATGGCATTATTCTTATGCATTCACAAGAAGTAGAGTAAAGGCCAAGCAAAAAGAAGTTGGGTTTAGATCCACCCCATCCACATGAGCTAGAATAAAATCAAAAGAAAAAGAATTACAAGCTCATGGATAATAGGATGGTGGAATTATAAGGTGGTGAAAGAAAGGTGATGGAGTGGAATAAAAGATATGCCCCCAACTCAACTTGGGCATTAAACAATATATCAATAACCAAATACAATATCAAGAGGCAAATAGAATTAATAATGCATATGACAGAAGAACCAAAGAAACAGGGTTTTATATGATGCTCAAATGCAAGGTGGCATGATGATATGAGCATGATATATTTATGATGCAACAATTATATATAGGAAGTAGCCAATATCTTACTAGACCAAGTAGCATTACAATTGTTAGACAATTGGGATGCTACAACTCTCCCCCACTAAACAGGAATCTTGCCCCGAGATTCTAGGAAGAAGAAGACTCAAAGAGGGTAGGATACTTGGCACGGAGCTCATCTTCACGTTCCCAAGTGGCTTCATCAACGGAATGGTGCGACCACTGCACCTTGCAGAACTTGATTGACTTGTTGCGAGTCCTTCTTTCTGCGGCTTCGAGGATTTTTATGGGGTGTTCTTGATAAGACAGATCTTCTTGGAGATTGATGAGTTCATGGTCCACGGTCCTGCCGGGATCCTTGAAGCACTTTTGAGTTGAGAGATGTGGAAAACATCATGGACTTTGAGTTGTTCAGGGAGCTCAAGAGCATAAGCAACTTCTCCTCTTCTTCCATGAATTTTGAAAGGACCGATGTATCTAGGAGCCAGCTTTCCTTTGATACCAAAGCGGTGCGTGCCTCTCATGGGAGTGACACGAAGGTACACGAGATCACCAGGGACATACTCCATGTCCGTGTGTTTTCTGGCATAATTGCTCTTCTGGCGACTTTGAGCAATCTTCAGGTTTTCAAGAATGATGTGAACTTTCTCCTCCGCTTGAGTTACAATGTCGGGGCCAAACAATATTCTTTCACCTGCGCCCGACCAACCAATCGGAGTTCTGCACTTGCGACCATAAATAGCCTCAAATGGTGCCATCTTTAGACTTTTCTGGAAGCTGTTGTTGTAAGAGAATTCAGCATAAGGAAGACATTCTTCCCACTTCATGCCGAAAGAGATAACGCAAGCACGGAGCATATCTTCCAGAAGCTGATTGATCCTTTCAACTTGTCCTTGCGACTGAGGGTGGTAGGCTATGCTGAAGTTTAATTCTGGTCCCAAAGCATTTTGGAAACTTCCCCAGAACTTGGAAGTGAAGATGCTTCCACGGTCTGAACTGATCTCAAGAGGAACTCCATACAGAGAGACAATTCTGTTGATATAGAGCTTAGCCAACTGAATTGCAGAAATTGTTTCCTTGACTGGAAAGAAGTGAGCTACTTTGGAAAGCCTTTCAATGACAACAAATATTGCATTGTTGCCCTTCTGCGACCTTGGAAAACCAGTGATGAAGTCTATCTCTACTTTCTCCCATTTCCATTCCGGAGGCTTCAATGGCTGTAGAAGACCGGAAGGTTTCTGATGGACAGCTTTAACTCTGCGACAAACATCGCACTCCGAGACATACTTGGCACAATATCGTTTCAAACCAGGTCACCAATATTGTGTTTTTAGGTCCATGTACATCGTAGTGCTGCCAGGGTGGATAGAAAGAATAGAATCATGCGCCTCCTTGAGAACTTGCTCTCTTAAACCCGGGTAGTTCGGAACAAACATCCGGTGTTCAAAGAAAAGAGTGCCTTGGTCATCTACGTGGAAAGACTCATACTTCGGAAGCTGAATGTTGGAAATGATCTTTTTAGTGTAAGGATCACCAAGCTGAATGGAACAGACCTTTTCTTCCAAGAGAGGTGTTGCTAGAAGGTTCATAAGATACCCTTGATCCACAATTTCAAGGTTGAGTTTGCGGAATTCCTCGCACAAGAGAGGCTGTTGTTCTTCCACCATGAGATTGTTGACATAAGCTTTTCGGCTGAGAGCATCGGCCATGACATTGGCTTTGCCCGGAGTGTAGTTGATGGTCAAATCGAAATCATTGATTGTTTCAATCCACCTCCTCTGATGAAGGTTGAGATCAGGTTGTGTGAAGATATACTTCAGACTCTTGTGATCAGAAAAGATCTCACAACGGTTGCCAAGCAAGTAATGCCTCCATACTTTCAAAGCAAAGACAACTGCTGCGAGTTCGAGGTCATGTGTAGGATAGTTGATCTCATGCGTCTTCCACTATCGAGAGGCATAAGCAACAACTTGCTTTTCTTGCATAAGGACCGCACCCAATCCTTGCAATGAGGCATCACCGAATATCTGGAAAGGCTTTGATGTATCTGGAGGAACCAAGACTGGTGTGGAAGTGAGCTTCTCTTTGAGTGTTTCAAAGCTTGCTTGACATGCAGGAGTCCAAAGGTATCTCTTGCCTTTCTTGAGGAGATCGGTAAGAGGCTTCGCAATCTTTGAGAAGTTTTGAACGAAGCGACGGCAGTAACTGGCCAAACCAAGGAAACTCCGGACTTCTTTGACATTTATGGGTGGAAGCCAGTCCATAATTGTCTTAATAGTTTCTGGGTTGACGGCAATGCGCTTGGCAGAGATGACATGACCAAGTTATGTGACTTGAGGCAGCCAGAATTCACACTTGGAGAACTTTGCATACAGACGGTTCTCACGAAGCTTGTTTAGGACACACCGAAGGTGTTCTTCATGTTCTTCTTTTGACTTAGAATAGACTAGAATGTCATCCAGATAGACCACAACGAACTTGTCAAGATACTCCATGAAAACCGAGTTCATAAGCCTCGAGAAGGTGGCAGGTGCGTTGGTGAGGCCAAAAGACATGACCGTGTACTCATACAGGCCATAGCGGGTGGTGAAAGCTGTTTTAGGAACATCTTCCTTGCGAATCTTGATTTGATGATAACCACTTCTCAAATCAAGCTTAGAGAATACCACAGCTCCAGCTAGCTGATCGAAGAGATCATTAATCCGTGGAAGGGGATATGTATTCTTGATTGTTTTAGCATTGAGTGCCCGATAGTCAACACAAAGTCTATCAGTCTTGTCTCGCTTCTTCACAAAGATGGTTGGGCTACCCCAAGAAGAAGTACTATGCTGAATGAAACCCAACTTCTCTTGTTCATCCAGCTGGCGTTTGAGTTCTGCCAACTCAGCAGGACCCATTTTATAAGGCCGCTTGGAAATAGGAGCGGTACCAGGTTCAAGTTCAATGACAAACTCAACCTCACGATCCGGAGGCATACCTGGCAACTCTTCAGGAAAAACATCTGGAAACTCACAGACTATAGGAACACTCTGAATACCTTCCATAGCATCATCATTCAGAGACGCCAAAGAATAAAGCTGAATTGCAGGAGTCAGACTTGGAGAATAGACTATATGGCCTTCAGGAATTTTCATAGAAACCGAACGTTCAGCACAATCAATCACAACTACATTTGCTGTTAACCAATCCATGCCCAAGATAACATCAATGTCAGAATTGCCTAGAATAATTAAGGAAGCCGGAAACGAAGAGCCACCAATCTCAATTTGATTGCCATGGCTGATATGAGCAGCCCTCATGTTTGACCCAGGAGATTGTACCACAAGACGATGCAATAAAGGAACCATAGCCAGATCTTGCTCATGCGCAAACTTGTGAGAAACAAAAGAATGCGAAGCACCAGAATCAAACAAAACTCGTGCAAGAACTGAGTTAACAGGAAGCATACCCATCACAACTCCAGATGCATGCTCAGCTTGAGCGACGTTGACATAGTTGGCACGAGCAACCGTATACCCAGGCTTGGTGTTGATGTTGAGAGCCCGAGGTGGAGGTGCACGAATCATAGGAGAACTTGCCACATGTCTTGGAGGTGGTGGTGGAAGAGCTTTGTTGTTCATTGGACAATTCCAGTGCTGATGCCCAGTGTTTCCACAAGTATAGCAAGCACCAGGTGGACGTGGAGCAACGTAGCCAGGGACTCCGCCAGACGCTCCAGGGTAGTTGTGGTTGTAGCCCTTGGGAGCCGCAGTGAAGGAGTTTGGTGGCCTTGGTGCGTAGCTTGATGCTCTTGGTGGAGCAGGGAGCGACGGTGGGGTGTTAGGAACCCAAACACGACGCTTAGAAGGAGCTGTCATAGCAGAAGAGCTTGCCGTATCACAGTTGTGTTTCTTTGACTCCTCAAACACTTGCCTACTTGCTTCTTCCTGCAGAGCTGTGTGTTGGAGTTCCAGGAAAGACGCAGGACTTGCATGAGTGATAGCATATTTGATGGAAGCATTGAGGCCTTGCCTAAACCTCTTTTGCTTCTTCTTGTCATCAGAGATCTCATCGCCACCATAACGAGAAAGGTTCATGAAGTTTCTGATGTAGGTGTTGACATTGTCAGTGCCCTGCTTGAGGTTGAGAAACACTTCCTTCATCCTTTCCATGACAATTTCTGACAGATATTGCTCTCTGAAAGCAGCAGTGAATTGCTCCCAAGTAGGCTGAAAACCAGAAAGATCTGCCTTAAGGTAATTTTCCCACCAGAGAGCTGCATCTCCCTTCAGAAGGTGAGTAGCACATTTGACCCATTCTTGCTCGCGAACATCCGCAGTCATCAGCAACCTTGACACTTCACGAAGCCAATCATCCGCATCAAGTGGCTGATCAGACACCTCAAATTGGTGTGGGTTGAACTTGAGAAAACTCTTGATGTCTCCTCTCTTGGGAGGTGGAGGTAGCAGAACAAACTCATTCCTCCTCACGCTTTCCTCGAAGCGCTGCTGGTTCTGCTGCATAGTGCCCAAAGCATTTGCAATACTTGCCAAAGCAGCCCCAAGTTCAGGTGGTATGTCCTCCTCAGAACGGCGTGGTGGTGCCATCCTGTGATTGATATAAAACACAAGTCAGTACTATAATGGAGAATGATAATAATCCAAAATAGTACCAAAATGGAATTAATCAAGATTAAAGGATGCAATTCACTAAGATGATATTAAAATATCAACAAAGTTCAAGGCAACTAGAAGATATTAAGCATAACGCACACGACTGAACAAGGAGTGTGGTATACAAACTAACAAAGAAAAAATTTCCACAAATTTCGGCATTAAAATACCACTATATGCGCAAAACCACTTAACGAATCAAGATTAGTAACTCTACTAATTCAACATACAAGAGCAAATGATAACAGTAGTGGTATGGTCGCGACTCCATCCCGCACTCAAATCATTACTCCGCACATGAATCAGTAAAACACATATCCCAACACCTTCTTCTTAAGATGAACCTAAAGATTAGTAACTACGGAAAAGAACACCCCAACAAGATAACGTCGGATAACAAAGAGTAAGATAGATCGCGTCGGTATACAACGAATCAGAATAGATCGCGTCGGTTTACAAAGGCCTGTCGGTATGGAATGTACCAATAGTTGATAACCAAAAGGCAGCTAGTGATAACATTTGGATGCAATAGATAGACAAGGAATTCACACACACACACACACAACCTATGGTACTACGGAACCCAGAACACGTGAATCCTAGTTTGAATTTTTAGAAGAGGATTGAAAATGTTACACTTCCTTACCAGAAAAGGGTGGGTGGGTGGGTAAGAAGAAAAATGGAAGCAGTCCTACTCTCACGTTTTGTTTTTCCCTAGTATATATAACTACCAAAATATTTGCTAGACTGACAACGACCATTTTGGCTGAGACCCTGAAGGGCGGGATGGCTCTGATACCAATTGTAACTACCTCGGTGAATTACGTTCTAAGTTACATGCCTGGATGAACGAAAGTGGTTAAAATAGTACGGTGGGGCCCAGGGCCACTCACGGTAGACCTTTCGGTCGTCCTAACCACTTTCAGAACATCGGGACAAGAACGAGCAGCGTAATCGGCAGGCGAAGGGATCAACTACATACACAAATGAGTATGTATGCAAGCCACATACAACAGTCCTCAGAGCCATTCCATCTAAAAGAAATAGAAATATTGCAACGCCATACGAAAAGATTCAAATATCCTAGATAGAGATAATAATTTAGGATATCTCCTCATACAACACACATCAGAGTATCAGGCGGAAGCGGAAAACAAGATCCGAGTACGGATAAGAAGCAAATCGGCATAAGATGCCCCATAAATAACACATCCCGCCCACAGATTTCACGGATCCCCGTTCCCGGAATCTCTACACCGAATGATCGTTGCCAACATCATCTGTCTCCTCCACCCAGTATCCATCTTACGGGTACACCTGCTCATCTGAATCAAACAAATTATCATGTGAGACCCTAGAGGTACTCAGCAAGTCTTTATGCCGCTAAAGGGGACACAACCTGGGGTGACACAATTGCAGCAAAAGATAATACCTAACAATTCTACAGATACTCGCTAACCATCTGCCTAACCAATGATAGACGGATGTCCGTGAATTAAGAACAACAGTGGTAACAGTATAATTAACAGATCCATCCTCCTCCCCGCTTACCAACGAGGAAGCGGACGAACAACCCCCATCATCCGTTAGCAGTTTTACTAACCATTCCATGAGTATTGCAATATTTACTAGTCAAGTTCTTAGTAAATTTAAAAGCGGTACTTTAGTTATACTTGTCTATGATCGAGAAACTGTGCTCCAAGTCGTCCATAACCGCGGACACGGCTTTTAGAAAAATTTACCCTGCAGGGGTGCACGAATAGCAACACATACTCGATCAACCTCGGAAAAAACCAAATCAAAACCCAACGAGGCATTCTCGACAAAGCAATCACAGGATTCAGAAATATTTCAGGGGGCCACCCCATTAAGCTACCCGCAATGAAGTTGGCCGACTCCGAGACGGACCCAAGGTTTGTGTGGACGGCGGTAAACGACTAGGAACCAGAAAATTTGACTGTCTTGTCGATACAGCGAAAACGTGTCACGATCCAAAATAGTACAGGTGCTCCTCGCACAATCTTAAATAAAGCAGTAACATGGCATAAGTACAGGATAGTAATAAAGCCCCAAACTAATTGTGGCCCTAAGAAATAAGAATGAATCAAGCTCTGGCTCAGGGGGGTCCATAAGGCCTCCCAGATGTGGATAGTGCGAATAAACAAGGAACAGGAATCAAGTACTCGGGGTCCTACGAGACACAAGTGAGCATGAAAAACCAAATAGCAGATATTGCCCACCGGTGCCTCTTTCATTAGTTATCCCATTACTACTCAGGTTAAGTTGTTTAGGTATCTCGTTATTCCTCAGACACTCACATACCCTACATATGCTTTTCTACGACTCGCATGGCTCAAACAACTCCTGTAGTAATGGCTCATAGGATGGAGGAACAAGCTTCGGTGGGGTTTTAAAAGTAAAGGCTATGCAGTACTTGGGATTCAATTTAATGCAATCGCGACTCAATGATGCAAGAATAAGATAGAGGCCATAGGTACTAAAGTATGCAAGCATGTGGTAGTGCTTGCCTGGCAGCTCAGTTGAAGCGAGAGATGGATCTGGGTAGTACTCCTGTGATTCCTGGTAATTCTCCTGCTGGGCGTCTATTCGAAAAAGAACCAAACAAACACGGGCCAACATAAATAAAGTGCACAATCATATGAATTAAAGTGCGACAAGCAAACAAGCGTGCCATGATGAATGATGCACAATTTTCATGGCATTAAAGTAGCATGGCAAAGGTGAGGTGTGGATACAAGAAATAAAGCATTTTATTATTTATTTGGTCCCATTTTATTGACATAAACAGTTCAGGTTTTTAATAGTGACATGATGCATGCTTCAATTCAGAACAAGGACTGCTTAGATAGAACGGGATCGTCGCGCTGATCGATTTAGACATATTATTTGTCAAATTTGGAGTTGTAGAATTAAAGTTATTAATTAATTAAGGAAAAGGGCATTTTATTGTAATTTTAACCATCTCGAAATTTTAAAGTGTTCAAACATTATTTTGAATGGCATATTTGAATTCCCCACATTTTTCAGTTTCCAAAACATATATCATTTGTATTATTTGGATTTGTATTTTAAAAATTATTTAAATCTGACTTGAATTTGAATTTAAATCAATTTGAAAAAGGTTTAAATTAAACAGCAAAGCAGAAAACCATTTCGTACTCAGACAGACCCAGCCACAGTCACTGACGGGTGGGCCAGCCGCTGGCAGGGCACACGCGCGCGGGGAAACTTTTGCTACCGCGGGCTTAGCTAGCTGCTGAGGCCGACAGGCGAGGCCAGCGGCTAGAGGCCCACGTGACAGCGGTTGGACCTGCAGGGGCTGACATGTGGGGCAAGCTGGACCGCGGGTTAGGGGTGAAGAAAGGATGGGGTGCTCTTTGTAAAATTCTCACAGAGGCTGGCTGGTGGGCTCGGCGGACTGCGGGTTGAGCGAAAAATCAAAAGGGGGGTTTTCTGCAAAAAGGGGGTCGTGGTACTGTCCTTCTGTTTTCTCTGAACCGCGGACAGGTCTGAGATCGTCCGGCGTGGGGCGCGGCGTGCGGGGTTCGAACTCGAGACCTGGCGTGCGCGGGCGGCGGCTTCCGCTAGGCTAGGAAGGGGGTTGTTGTCTGGGAGCGGATGCGCGGCTAAGTGAGGCTCTAGGCGGCGTGGGCACGTGGAGACACAGAGAGCGGCGACGCACTGAGGGCGCTCGTCGAAACGACTGACGCGGCTAGGGCTGCCCGGTGAGGCGGAATATGTCAAGGAGGGAGAGGGACTCACCGCGGTGTGGTCGGTGGGGTTGGCCCGGGCAGGGAAGCGGCCGATCGGCGAGGATGCAGGAGCTCCGGCGACCTAGGGTTTCGGGGGAGCGGCGAGGATCTGGCGGTCCTGGTGGCCTTCTCCTCCTCGCTGGGCCGGTCAAGGTGGAGCAGTGGTACCTCCTTGGTCTTCTAGACCACCTCCACGACGCGCACGCCGGCCGGAACGACGAGACGCAGGGGTAGACAGCGGCGACTGGCGGCAGGTGCTGGCGACGGTGAAGAAGAAGGGGAAGGAGAGGGCAGGCTCGGGGCGGATCTGGGCGAGCCAGGAGACGTGTGGGAGGAGGAAAAAGTGAGGGAGAGAGAGGAGAGGCTGGTGGTCACGGGGTAGGGAAAAGGTGGTCTTGGCTCTTTTCTTCTCCTCCTCGCACGTGCTTGTCGTGAGGGGCTAGGGCAGGGAGAGGGCTACCGGTGGACCAGGGTGAGGGGAGGAGGCCGGCTCGGATGGTGGGGCCTCATGGCAGGTAAGGTAGAGAGAGATAGGTAGAGGGGCTCGGGTGAGCTAGGGTTAGGCTCGGCAATGGGAGAGAGAGAGCTAGAGGGGTGGGGTAGGGGTAGCTGAGGTGTGGGACCAGGGAGAGAGGGTGGCCAGGTGAGCCTAGCATGGTAGAGAGAGGGAGAGGTGAGAGAGGTGTGGTTAAGGGTTAGGGTTTAAGTAGAACTAGGTTAGAGGAAAAATTAGAGAGAGAGAAAAAATAGGTTAGGTTTTGATTAGTGTTTTAGCTTTTTGAAATTGTTTAAGAGATCATACCAAGAGGAAAGTGGGGCTTGATCTAGCATAAGCTAAGCTGAAGGAGAAACCAAGAAAAAAAAGAGAGAAATGAGATATGTAGAATGAGCCTCATTTGATCATGCATGAAGAAATTAAAATGGGATTGAGGAGAATATGGTGATGGTGGAGAGAGGGATGGAGATGATCCACAAAGAAAAGAACCATTAAAACCAAGAGGACTCAAATGGGATAAAGGTGGTGGTACTCTTGCATGGCCCATGCAAAAAATAATAAAGGCATGATTTATTTTGTGAAAACAATGGAATTATTCTTATGCATTCACAAGAAGTGGAGTAAAGGCCAAGAAAAAAGAAGTTGGGTTTAGATCCACCCCATCCACATGAGCTAGAATAAAATCAAAAGAAAAAGAATTACAAGCTCATGGATAATAGGATGGTGGAATTATAAGGTGGTGAAAGAAAGGTGATGGAGTGGAATAAAAGATATGCCCCCAACTCAACTTGGGCATTAAACAATATATCAATAACCAAATACAATATCAAGAGGCAAATACAATTAATAATGCATATGAGAGAAGAACCAAAGAAACAGGGTTTTATATGATGCTCAAATGGAAGGTGCCATGATGATATGAGCATGATATATTTAGGATGCAACAATTATATATAGGAAGTAGCCAATATCTTACTAGACCAAGTAGCATTACAATTGTTAGACAATTGGGATGCTACACAATGACTCTAGTGAATCCATGTGGTTTAGGAAAAAAGAACACACATGGAATGACACAACCGATTCATGTGGTTTAGGAAAAAAACCCACATGCATATGTCACCAGTGGATCAATGTGTTTTAGGAAAAGAACACACATGTAGTGTCACTAGTAGAGGCATGTGGTTTAGGAAAAGAACACAAATGCAAATGTCACTAGTGGATCCACGTGGTTTAGGAAAAGAAAACACATGCAATGACACTAGTGGATCAATGTAATTTAGGAAAATAACACACATGCAATGACTCCAGCGGATCCATGTGGTTTAGGAAAAGAACAAACATGCAACGACTCAAGTGGATCCATATGATTTAGGAAAAGAACACACATGCAAATGTCACCAATGGATCAATGTGTGTTAGGAAAAGAACACACATGCAATGTCACTAGTCGATCCATGTGGTTTAGGAAAAGAACACACATGCAATAACACCGGTGGGTCCATGTGGTTTAGGAAAAGAACACACCTGCAATGTCACCATTGAATTAATGTGGTTTAGGCAAGGAACACACATGCAAATGTCACATGTGGGTCAATGTGGTTTAGGAAATGAACACAAATGCAAATGTCACAAGTGGATCAATGTGGTTTAGGAAAAGAACACAGATGTAAAGACTCCAGTGGATCCATGTGGTTTAAGAAAAGAACACACATGCAAATGTCACTAGTGGATCAATGTGTTTTAGGAAAAGAACACACATGCAATGTCACCAGTGGATCCATGTGGTTTAGGAAAAGAACACATATGCAATGACACTAGTGGATCCATTTGGTTTAGGAAAAGAACACACATGCAATGACTCTAGTGAATCCATGTGGTTTAGGAAAAGAACACACATGAAATGACACAGTGGATCCATGTGGTTTAGTAAAAGAACACACATGCAATGACTCTAGTTGATCAATGTGGTTTAGGAAAAGAACACATATGAAAATGTCACCAGTGGATCAATGTAGTTTAGACAAAAATGCAAATGTCACTAGTGGATCCATCTGGTTTAGGAAACGAACACACATGCCAATGAATCTAGTTGATCCATGTGGTTTAGGAAAAGAACACACATGCAAATGACTATATTGGATCCATGTGGTTTAAGAAAAGAACACACATGCAATGACTCAAGTGGATCCTTGTGCTTTTGGAAAAGAACACACATGCAAATATCACTAGTGGATTTATGTATTTTAGGAAAAGAACACACATGCAATGTCACTAGTCTATCCATGTGGTTTAGGAAAAGAAAACACATGCAATGCCACAAGTGGATCCATGTGGTTTTGTAAAAGAACACACATGCAATGTCACCATTGAATCAATGTGGTTTAGGAAAAGAACACACATGCAATGTCACCAGCGGATCCACGTGGTTTAGGAAAATAACACACATGCAAATGACTCTAGTTGATCCATGTGGTTTAGGAAAAGAACATACATGCAATGACATTAGTGGATCCATGTGGTTTAGGAAAAGAACACACATGCAATGACTCTAGTGAATCCATGTGGTTTAGGAAAAAAGAACACACATGCAATGACATAGCCGATCCATGTGGTGTAGGAAAAAGAACCCACATGCATGCCACAGTGGATCAATGTGTTTTAGGAAAAGAACACACATGTAGTGTCACTAGTATATCCATGTGGTTTAGGAAAAGAATATACATGCAAATGTCACTAGTGGATCCATGTGGTTTAAGAGAAAAAAACACATGCAATGACACTAGTGGATCAATGTAATTTAGGAAAAGAACACACATGCATTGACTCCAGCGGATCCATGTGGTTTAGGAAAAGAACAAACATGCAACGACTCAAGTGAATCCATATGATTTAGGAAAAGAACACACATGCAAATGTCACCAATGGATCCATGTGGTTTAGTAAAAGAACACACATGCAATGTCACCATTGAATCAATGTGGTTTAGGAAAAGAACACACATGCAATGTCACCAGCGGATCCACGTGGTTTAGGAAAAGAACACACAAGCAAATGACTCTAGTTGATCCATGTGGTTCAGGAAAAGAACATACATGAAATGACATTAGTGGATCCATTTGGTTTAGGAAAAGTACACACATGCAATGACTCTAGTGAATCGATGTGGTTTAGGAAAAAAGAACACACATGCAATGACACAACCGATCCATGTGATTTAGGAAAAGAACCCACATGCATATGTCACCAGTGGATCAATGTGTTTTACGAAAAGAACACACATGTAGTGTCACTAGTAGATCCATGTGGTTTAGCAAAAGAACACACATGCAAATGTCACTAGTGGATACATGTGGTTTATGGAAAAGAACACACATGCAATGACCCTAGTGGATCCATGTGGTTTAGGAAAAGAACACACATCCAATGACACCAGTGGATCAATGTAATTTAGGAAAAGAACACACATGCAATGACTCCAACAGATCCATGTGGTTTAGGAAAAGAACAAACATGCAAGGAACCAAGTGGATCCATATGATTTCGGAAAAGAACACACATGCAAATGTCACCAGTGGATTAATGTGTTTTAGGAAAAGAACACACATGCAATGTCACTAGTCGATCGAGGTGGTTTAGGAAAAGACAACACATGCTGTGACACCAGTGGATCCATGTGGTCTAGGAAAAGAACACACATGCAATGTCACCATTGAATCAATGTGGTTTAGGAAAAAACACACATCCAAATGACACCACTAGATCTATGTGGTTTAGGAAAAGAACACACAAGCAATTACTTGAGTGGATCAATGTGGTTTATGAAAATAACACACATGCAATGTCACCACTGGATCCATGTGATTTAGGAAAAGAACACACATGCAATGACACTAGTGGATCCATGTGGTTTAGGAAAGGAACACACATGCAATGACTCTAGCGAATCCATGTGGTTTAGGAAAAGAACACACATACAATGACACTACGGATCCATGTGGTTTAGGAAAAGAACACACATGCAATGACTCCAGTGGATCAGTGTGGTTTAGGAAAAGAACACATATGCAAATGTCACTAGTGGATCAATGTAGTTTAGAAAAAAATGAAAATGTCAGCAGTGGATCCATCTGGTTTAGGAAACGAACACACATGCCAATGACTCTTGTTGATCCATGTGGTTTAGGAAAAAACACACATGCAATGACTGAAGAGGATCCATGTGCTTTAGGAAAAGAACACACATGCAATGTCACTAGTCGATCCATGTGGTTTAAGAAAAGAAAACACATGCAATGACCAAGTGGATCCATGTGGTTTAGGAAAAGAACATGCATGCAATGTCACCATTGAATCAATGTAGATTAGGAAAAGAACACACATGCAATGTCACCAGCGGATCCACATGGTTTAGGAAAAGAACACACAAGCAAATGACCCTAGTTGATCCATGTGGTTTAGGAAAAGAAGACACAAGTAATGACATTAGTCGATCTCTGTGGTTTAGGAAAAGAACACGCATTCAATGAGTCTAGTGAATCCATGTGGTTTAGGAAAAGAACACACATGCAATGACACAGCCAATCCATGTGGTTTAGGAAAAGAACCCACATGCATTTGTCACCAGTGGATCAATGTTTTTAAGAAAAGAACACACATGTAGTGTCACTAGCAGATCCATGTGGTTTAGGAAAAGAACACAGATGTAAGTGTCACCAGTGGATCCATGTGGTTTAGGAAAAGAACACACATGCAAGTGGATCCATGTGGTTTAGGAAAAGAACACACATGCAATGACCCCAGTGGATCCATGTGGTTTAGGAAAAGAGCACACATGCAATGACACCGGTGGATCAATGTAATTTAGGAAAAAAACACACGCAACGACTCCAGCGGATCCATGTGGTTTAGGAAAAGAACAAACATGCAACGACTCAAGTGGATCCATATGATTTAGGAAGAGAACACACTAAATGTCACTAGTGGATTAATGTGTTTTAGGAAAAGAACACACATGCAATGTCACTAGTTGATCCATGTGGTTGAGGAAAAGAAAACACATGCAATGACACTAGCAGATCCATGTGGTTTAGGAAAAGAACACACATGCAATGTCACCATTGAATCAATGTGGTTAAGGAAAGGAACACACATGCAAATGTCACTAGTGGGTGAATGTTGTTTAGGAAAAGAACACACATGCAATGACTCTAGAGGATCAATGTGGTTTAGGAAAAGAACACACATGCAAATGTCACCGATGGATCAATGTGGTTTAGGAAAAGAAGACACATGCAAATGTCACCAGCGGATCAATGTGGTTTAGGAAAAGAACACACATGCAAATGACTCTAGTTGATCCATGTGGTTTAGTTAAAGAACCCACATGCAAATGACTCTATTGGATCCATGTGGTTTAGGAAAAGAACACACATGCAAATGTCACTAGTGGATCCATGTGGTTTAGGAAAAGAACACACCTGCAATGACCCTAGTGGATCCATGTGGTTTAGGAAAAGAAAACACATGCAATGACACCAGTGGATCAATGTGGTTTTGGAAAGGAACACACATCCGATAACTCTAGTGGATCAATGTGGTTTAGGAAAACAATACACATGCAAATGTCACAAATGGATCAATTGGTTTAAGAAAAGAACACGCATGCAAATGTTACTAGTGGATCCATGTGGTTTAGGAAAAGAACACACATGAAAATGTTTCGAGTTGAACCATGTGGTTGAGGAAAAGAACGCACATGCAAATGCCTTAATTGGATCCATGTGGTTTAGGAAAAGAACACACATGTAATGACCCAAGTGGATCCATGTGGTTTAGGAAAAGAACACACGTGCAATGTCAGAAGTGGATCCATGTGGTTCAGGAAAAGAACACACATGCAATGACACCAGTGGATCAATGTTGTTTCGGAAAAGAACATACATGCAATGTCATCAGTGGATCCATGTGGTTCAGGAAAAGAACACACATGCAATGACACCAGTGGATCACTATGGTTCAGGAGAAGAACACGCATGCAATGTCACCAGTGGATCCATGTGGTATAGGAAAAGAACATAGATGCAATGACACCAGTGGATCAATGTGATTTAGGAAAAGAACACACATGCAAATTTCACCAGTGGATCCATGTGGTTTAAGAAAAGAACACACAAGCAATGACTCAAGTCGATCCATGTGGTTTAGGAAAAGAACGCACATGCAAATGGCACTAGTGGATCAATGCGTTTTAGGAAAAGAACACACATGCAATTTCACTAGTTGATCCATGTGGTTTAGGAAAATAACACGCATGCAATGACACCAGTGGATCCATGTGGTTTATGAAAAGAACACACATGCAATGTCACCATTGAATCAATTTGGTTTAGGAAATGAACACACTTGCAAATGTCAGAAGTGGATCAATGTTGTTTAGGAATAGAACACACATGTAAAGACTCTAGTGGATCTATGTGGTTTAGGAAAAGAACACACATGCAAATGTCATAAGTGGATCAATGTGTTTTAGGAAAAGAACACACCTGCAATGTCACCAGTGGATCCATGTGGTTTAGGAAAAGAACTAACATGCAATGTCACAAGTGGATCCATGTGGTTTAGGAAAAGAACACACATGAACTAACACTAGTGGATCCATGTGGTTTAGGAAAAGAACACACATGCAGTGACTCTAGTGCATCCATGTGGTTTAGGAAAAGAACACACATGCAATGACACAGCGGATCCATGTGGTTTAGGAAAAGAACACACATGCAATGACTCCAGTGGATCAATGTGGTTTAGGAAAAGAACACACATGCAAATGTCACTAGTGGATCAATGTGGTTTAGAAAAAAACATGCAAATTTCACTAGTGGATCCATGTGGTTTAGGAAAAGAACACACATGCAAATGATTCTAGTTGATAAATGCGGTTTAGGAAAAGAACACACATGCAAATGACTATATTGGATCCATGTGGTTTAGGAAAAGAACACACATGCCATGACTCAAGTGGATCCATGTGCTTTAGGAAAAGAACACACATGCAAATTTCACTAGTGAATTAATGTGTTTTAGGAAAAGAACACACATGCAATGTCACTAGTTGATCCATGTGGTTTAGGAAAATACAACACATGCCGTGACACTAGTGGATCCATGTGGTCTAGGAAAAGAACACGCATGCAATGTCACCATTGAATCAATGTGGTTTAGGAAAAGAACACACATGCAAATTTAAACAGTGGATCCATGTGGTTTATGAAAAGAGCACACATGCAATGACTCAAAGTGGATCCATGTGGTTTAGGAAAAGAACACACATGCAAATGTCACCAGTGGCTCCATGTGTTTTAGGAAAAGAACACACATTCAATTTCTCTAGTCGATCCATGTGGTTTAGGAAAAGAACACACATGCAATGACACCAGTGGATCCATGTGGTTTAGGAAAAGAACACACATGCAATGTCACCATTGAATCAATGTCGTTTAGGAAATGAGCACACTTGCAAATGTCACAACTGGATCAATGTGGTTTAGGAAAAGAACACACATGTAAATACTCTAGTGGATCTATGTGGTTTAGGAAAAGAACACACATGCAAATGTCATAAGTGGATCAATTTGTTTTAGGAAAAGAACACACGTGTAATGTCACAAGTGGATCCATGTGGTTTAGGAAAAGGACACACATGCAATGTCACAAGTGGATCCATGTGGTTTAGGAAAAGAACGCACATGCAATGACACTAGTGGAACCATGTGATTTAGGAAAAGAACACACATGCAGTGACTCTAGTATATCCATGTGGTTTAGGAAAAGAACACAGATGCAATGACACAGCGAATCCATGTGGTTTCGGAAAATAACACACATGCAATGACTCTAGTGGATCAATTTTGTTTAGGAAAAGAACACACATGCAAATGTCACCAGTGGATCAATGTGGTTTAGAAAAAGAACACACATGCAAAGGACTCTAGTTGATCCATGTGGTTTAGGAAAAGAACACACATGCACATGACTATATTGGATCCATGTGGTATACGAAAAGAACACACATGCAATGACTCAAGTGGATCCATGTGCTTTAGGAAAAGAACACACATGCAAATGTCACTAGTGGATTAATATGTTTTAGGAAAAGAACACACATGCAATGTCACTAGTCGATCGATGTGGTTTAGGAAAAGACAACACATGCTGTGACACTAGTGGATCCATGTGGTCTAGGAAAAGAACACACATGCAATTTCACCATTGAATAAATGTGGTTTAGGAAAAGAACACACATGCAAATGTCACAAGTGGATCAATGTGGTTTATGAAAAGAATACACATGCAATGACACTAGTGGATCTATGTGGTTTAGGAAAAGAACACACAAGCAATTACTTGAGTGGATCAATGTGGTTTCGGAAAAGAATACACATGCAAATGTCACCCGTGGATCAATGTGGTTTAGGAAAACAATACACATGCAAATGTCACAAATGGATCAATTGGTTTAAGAAAAGAACACGCATGCAAATGTTACTAGTGGATCCATGTGGTTTAGGAAAAGAACACACATGAAAATGTTTCGAGTTGAACCATGTGGTTGAGGAAAAGAACGCACATGCAAATGCCTTAATTGGATCTATGTGGTTTAGGAAAAGAACACACAAGCAATTACTTGAGTGGATCAATGTGGTTTCGGAAAAGAATACACATGCAAATGTCACCCGTGGATCAATGTGGTTTAGGAAAAGAACACACATGCAAATACCAATAGTGGACCCATGTGGCTTAGGAAAAGAACACACATCCAAATGACTCGAATTGATCCATGTGGTTTAGGAAAAGAACATACATGCAAATGACTTAATTGGATCCATGTGGTTTAGGAAAAGAACACACATGCAATGACTCTAGTGGATCAACGTGGTTTAGGAAAAGAACACACATGCAAATGTCACTAGTGGATCAATGTGGGTTAGAAAAAAACATGCAAATGTCACTAGTGGATCCATGTGGTTTAGGAAAAGAACACAGATGCAAATGATTCTAGTTGATAAATGTGGTTTAGGAAAAGAACACACATGCAAATGACTATATTGGATCCATGTGGTTTAGGAAAAGAACACACATGCCATGACTCAAGTGGATCCATGTGCTTTAGGAAAAGAACACACATGGAAATGTCACTAGTGAATTAATGTGTTTTAGGAAAAGAACACACATGCAATGTCACTAGTTGATCCATGTGGTTTAGGAAAATACAACACATGCCGTGACACTAGTGGATCCATGTGGTCTAGGAAAAGAACACGCATGCAATGTCACCATTGAATCAATGTGGTTTAGGAAAAGAACACACATGCAAATTTCAACAGTGGATCCATGTGGTTTATGAAAAGTGCACACATGCAATGACTCAAGTGGATCCATGTGGTTTAGGAAAAGAACACACATGCAAATGTCACCAGTGGCTCCATGTGTTTTAGGAAAAGAACACACATTCAATTTCTCTAGTCGATCCATGTGGTTTAGGAAAAGAACACACATGCAATGACACCATTGGATCCATGTGGTTTAGGAAAAGAACACACATGCAATGTCACCATTGAATCAATGTGGTTTAGTAAATGAGCACACTTACAAATGTCACAAGTAGATCAATGTGGTTTTGGAAAAGAACACACATGTAAATACTCTAGTTGATCTATGTTGTTTAGGAAACGAACACACATGCAATGTGATCAGTGGATCCACGTGGTTTAGGAAAAGAACACACATGCGATGACACCATTGGATGGATGTGGTTTAGGAAAAGAGCGCACATGCAAATGACTATATTGGATCCATGTGGTTTAGGAAAAGAACACACATGCAATGACTCAAGTGGATCCATGTGCTTTAGGAAAAGAATACACATGGAATGTCACAAGTGGAACATGTGGTTTAGGAAAAGAACACACATGCAATGACACTAGTGGATCCATGTGGTTGAGGAAAAGAACACACATGCGGTGACTCTAGTGAATCCATGTGGTTTAGGAAAAGAACACACATGCAATGGCATAGAGGATCCATGTGCTTTGGGAAAAGAACACACATGCAATGACTCCAGTGGATCAATTTTGTTTAGGAGAAGAACACACATGCAAATGTCACCAGTGGATCAATGTGGTTTAGAAAAAAACATGCAAATTTCACTAGTGGATCCATGTGGTTTATAAAAAGAACACACATGCAAATGACTCTAGTTGATCCATGTGGTTTAGGAAAAGAACACAGATGCAAATGACTATATTGGATCCATGTGGTTTACGAAAAGAACACACATGCAATGACTCAAGTGGATCCATGTGCTTTAGGAAAAGAACACACATGCAAATGTCACTAGTGGATTAATATGTTTTAGGAAAAGAACACACATGCAATGTCACTAGTCGATCGATGTGGTTTAGGAAAAGACAACACATGCTGTGACACCAGTGGATCCATGTGGTCTAGGAAAAGAACACACATGCAATGTCACCATTGAATAAATGTGGTTTAGGAAAAGAACACACATGCAAATGTCACAAGTGGATCAATGTGGCTTATGAAAAGAACACACATGCAATGACACCACTGGATCTATGTGGTTTAGGAAAAGAAAACACAAGCAATTACTTGAGTGGATCAATGTGGTTTAGGAAAAGAATACACATGCAAATGTCACATGTGGATCAATGTGGTTTAGGAAAAGAACACACATGCAAATGACACCAGTGGATCCATGTGGCTTAGGAAAAGAACACACATCCAAATAACTCGAATTGATCCATGTGGTTTAGGAAAAGAACATACATGCAAATGACTTAACCGGATCCATGTGGTTTAGGAAAAGAACACAGATGCAATGACTAGTGGATCCATGTGGTTTAGGAAAAGAACACAGATGCAATGAAACTAGTGGATCCATGTGGTTTAGGAAAAGAACACACATGCAATGACACTAGTGGATCCATGTGGTTTAGGAAAAGAACACACATGCAGTGACTCTAGTGGATCCATGTGGTTTAGGAAAAGAAGACACATGCAATGTCATCAGTGGATCCATGTGGTTCACGAAAAGAACACACATGCAATGACACAAGTGGATAAATTTGGTTTAGGAAAAGAACACACATGCAATGTGATCAGTGGATCCACGTGGTTTAGGAAAAGAACACACATGGAATGACCCCAGTGGATGAATGTGGTTTAGGAAAAGAACACACATGCAATGTCATCAGTGGATTCATGTGGTTCAGGAAAAGAACACACATGCAATGACACCAATGGATCACTATGGTTCAGGGGAAGAACATGCATGCAATGTCACCCGTGGATCCATTTGGTTTAGGAAAAGAACACACATGCAATGACACTAGTGGATCAATGTGGTTTAGGAAAAGAACACACATGCAAATTTCACCAGTGGATCCATGTGGTTTATGAAAAGAACACACATGCAATGACTCAAGTGGATCCATGTGGTTTAGGAAAAGAACGCACATGCAAATGTCACTAGTGTATCAATGTGTTTTAAGAAAAGAACACATGTAATGTCACTAGTCGATCCATATGGTTTTGGAAAAGAACACACATGCAATGACATCGATGGATCCATGTGGTTTAGGAAAAGAACACACATGCAATGTCACCATTGAATCAATGTGGTTTAGGAAGTGAACACACATGCAAATGTCACAAGTGGATCAATGTGGTTTAGGAAAAGAAAACACATGTAAAGACTCCAGTAGATCCATGTTGTTTAGGAAAAGAACACACATGCAAATGTCACCAGTGGATCAATGTGTTTTAGGAAAAGAACACACATGCAATGTCAGGAGTGGATTTATGTGGTTTAGGAAAAGAACACACATGCAATGTCGCAATTGGATCCATGTGGTTTAGGAAAAGAACACAAATGGAATGACTCTAGTGGATCCATGTGGTTTAGGAAAAGAACACACATGCAATGACACATCGGATCCATGTGGTTTAGGAAAAGAACACATATGCAATGACTCTAGTGGATCAATGTGGTTTGGGAAAAGAACACATATGAAAATGTTACTAGTGGATCAATGTAGTTTAGAAAAAAGCATGCAAATGTCACCAGTGGATCCAAGTGGTTTAAAAAAAACACACATGCAAATGACTCTAGTTGATCCATGTTGTTTAGGAAAAGAACACACATGCAAATGACTATATTGGATCCATGTGGTTTAGGAAAAGAACACACATGCAATGACTCAAGTGGATCCATGTGCTTTAGGAAAGGAACACACATGCAAATGTCACAAGTGCATTAATGTGTTTTAGGAAAAGAACACACATGCAATGTCAATAGTCGATACATGTTGTTTAGCAAAAGAAAACACATGCAATGACACCCGTGGATCCATGTGGTTTAGGAAAAGAACACACATGCAATGTCACCATTAAATCAATGTGGTTTAGACAAAGAACACACATGCAAATGACTCTAATGGATCCATGTGGTTCAGGATAAGAACACACATGCAATGACTGCAGTGGATCCATGTGGTTTAGGAGAAGAATACACATGCAAATGTCACTAGTGGCTCAATATGTTTTAGGAAAAGAACACACATTCAATTTCTCTAGTAGATCTAGGTGGTTTAGGAAAAGAACACACATGCAATGTCACCATTGAATCAATGTGGTTTAGGAAATGAGCACACTTGCAAATGTTACAAGTGGATCAATGTGGTTTAGGAAAAGAACACACATGTAAATACTCTAGTGGATCTATGTGGTTTAGGAAAAGAACACACATGAAAATGTCATAAGTGGATCAATGTGTTTTAGGAAAAGAACACACATGTAATGTCACAAGTGGATCCAAGTGGTTTAGGAAAAGAACACACTTGGAATGTCACAAGTGGATCCATGTGGTTTAGGAAAAGAACACACATGCAATGACACTAGTGGATCCATGTGGTTGAGGAAAAGAACACACATGCGGTGACTCTAGTGAATCCATGTGGTTTAGGAAAAGAACACACATGCAATGGCATAGCGGATCCATGTGCATTAGGAAAAGAAAACACATGCAATGACTCCAGTGGATCAATTTTGTTTAGGAGAAGAACACACATCCAAATGTCACCAGTGGATCAATGTGGTTTAGAAAAAAACATGCAAATGTCACTAGTGGATCCATGTGGTTTAGAAAAAGAGCACACATGCAACTGACTCTAGTTGATCCATGTGGTTTAGGAAAAGAACACACATGCAAATGACTATATTTGATCCATGTGGTTTACGAAAAGAACACACATGCAATGACTCAAGTGGATCCATGTGCTTTAGGAAAAGAACACACATGCAAATGTCACTAGTGGATTAATATGTTTTAGGAAAAGAACACACATGCAATGTCACTAGTCGATCGATGTGGTTTAGGAAAAGACAACACATGCTGTGACACCAGTGCATCCATGTGGTCTAGGAAAAGAACACACATGCAATGTCACCATTGAATCAATGTGGTTTAGGAAAAGAACACACATGCAAATGTCACAAGTGGATCAATGTGGCTTATGAAAAGAACTCACATGCAAATGACACCAGTGGATCCATGTGGCTTAGGAAAAGAACACACATCCAAATGACTCGAATTGATCCATGTGGTTTAGGAAAAGAACATACATGCAAATGACTTAATCGGATCCATGTGGTTTAGGGAAAGAACACACATGCAATGACTCCAGTGGATCCATGTGGTTTAGGAAAAGAACACACATGCAATGTCATCAGTGGATCCATGTGGTTCAGGAAAAGAACACACATGCAATGACACAAGTGGATAAATGTGGTTTAGGAAAAGAACACACATGCAATGTGATCAGTGGATCCACGTGGTTTAGGAAAAGAACACACATGCAATGACACCAGTGGATGAATGTGGTTTAGGAAAAGAACACACATGCAATGTCATCAGTGGATTCATGTGGTTCAGGAAAAGAACACACATGCAATGACACCAGTGGACCACTATGGTTCAGGAGAAGAACATGCATGCAATATCACCCGTGGATCCATTTGGTTTAGGAAAAGAACACAGATGCAATGACACTAGTGGATCAATGTGGTTTCGGAAAAGAAAACACATGCAAATTTCACCAGTGGATCCATGTGGTTTATGAAAAGAACACACATGCAATGACTCAACTGGATCCATGTGGTTTAGGAAAAGAACGCACATGCAAATGTCACCAGTGTATCAATGTGTTTTAGGAAAAGAACACACATGTAATGTCACTAGTCGATCCATGTGGTTTTGGAAAAGAACACACATGCAATGACATCGATGGATCCATGTGGTTTAGGAAAAGAACACACTGCAATGTCACCACTGAATCAATGTGGTTTAGGAAATGAACACACATGCAAATGTCACAAGTGGATCAATGTGGTTTAGGAAAAGAAAGCACATGTAAAGACTCCAGTGGTTCCTTGTGGTTTAGGAAAACAACACACATGCAAATGTCACAAGTGGATCAATGTGTTTTAGGAAAAGAAGACACATGCAATGTCAGTAGTGGATTTATATGGTTTAGGAAAAGAACACACATGCAATGTCACAAGTGGATCCATGTGGCTTAGGAAAAGAACACACATGCAATGACACTTGTGGATCCATGTGGTTTAGGAAAAGAACACACATGGAATGACTCTAGTGAATCCATGTGGTTTAGGAAAAGAACACACATGCAATGACACATCGGATCCATGTGGTTTAGGAAAAGAACAAATATGCAATGACTCTAGTGGATCAATGTGGTTTGTGAAAAGAACACATATGCAAATGTCACAAGTGGATCAATGTAGTTTAGAAAAAAGCATGCAAATGTCACCAGTGGATCCATGTGGTTTAAAAAAAACACAGATGCAAATGACTCTAGTTGATCCATGTTGTTTAGGAAAAGAACACACTTGCAAATGAGTATATTGGATCCATGTGGTTTAGTAAAAGAACACACATGCAATGACTCAAGTGGATCCATCTGCTTTAGGAAAGGAACACACATGCAAATGTCACCAGTGCATTAATGTGTTTTAGGAAAAGAACACACATGCAATGTCAATAATCGATACATGTTGTTTAGGAAAAGGAAACACGTGCAATGACACCCGTGGATCCATGTGGTTTAGGAAAATAACACACATGCAATGTCACCATTAAATCAATGTGGTTTAGACAAAGAACACACATGCAAATGACTCTAATGGATCCAAGTGGTTTAGGATAAGAACACACATGCAATGACTCCAGTGGATCCATGTGGTTTAGGAGAAGAATACACATGAAAATATCACAAGTGGATCAATGTGGTTTAGGAAAAGAACACACATGCAATGATTCTAGTGGATCAATGTGGTTTAGGAAAACAACACACATGCAAATGAATCTAGTTGATCCATGTGGTTTAGGAAAAGAACACACATGCAAATGACTATATTGGATCCATGTGGTTTACGAAAAGAACACACATGGAATGACTCAAGTGGATCCATGTGCTTTAGGAAAAGAACACACATGCAAATGTCACTAGTGGATTAATATGTTTTAGGAAAAGAACACACATGCAATGTCACTAGTCGATCGATGTGGTTTAGGAAAAGACAACACATGCTGTGAAACTAGTGGATCCATGTGGTCTAGGAAAAGAACACACATGCAATGTCACCATTAAGTCAATGTGGTTTAGGAAAAGAACACACCTGCAAATGACTCTAATGGATCCAAGTGGTTTAGGATAAGAACACACATGCAATGACTCCAGTGGATCCATGTGGTTTAGGAGAAGAATACACATGCAAATATCACAAGTGAATCAATGTGGTTTAGGAAAAGAACACACATGCAATGACACTAGTTGATCAATGTGGTTTAGGAAAAGAACATAGATGCAAATGTCACCAGTGGATCAATGTGGTTTAGGAAAAGAACACACATGCAAATGTCACTAGTGGATCCATGTGGTTTAGGAAAAGAAGACACATGCAAATGACTCTAGTTGATCCATGTGGTTTAGGAAAAGAACAGACATGAAAATGACTCTATTGGATCTATGTGGTTTAGGAAAAGAACACACATGCAATGACTCTAGTTGATCCATGTGGTTTAGGAAAAGAATACACATGCAATGTCATTAGTGGATCCATTTGGTTTAGGAAAAGAACACACATGCAATGACACTAGTGGATCTATGTGGTTTAGGAAAAGAACACACATGAAAATTTCACCAATGGATCCATGTGGAGGAAAAGAACACACATTAATGACTCAAGTGGATCCATGTGGTTTGAAAAAATAACACACATGCAAGTGTCACCAGTAGATCAATGTGTTTTAGGAAAAGAACATGCATGCAATGTCACTAGTCGATCCATGTGGCATGAACCTTGGTAACTCTATATGTCCTTCTATCGTTCTTTCTATAAAGTTTCCTCTATATGCTTTAGGAAGGTTTAGGGAGATCGTGTTCAGCCCTAGTGTTTGATTCCATCCTACTTCAAGAGGTCCCATGTTGGGACAATCTCCGACATTTGGCGCGCCAGGTAGGGGCAGAGGCGCATCTTCCACCTCTCCGTCAAGCATGACAGGGATAACTCACAAGGAGCAGGCCCATCGTGTCGCCATCGCCGCTGCAGCTTAGGCCGCTGCCACTCGTTAGGTGGAACAAAACCTCGGCGACGATAATGGCCACATAAACATCGACCCCCCTCCTCAGGAGCAAGGAGCAAAGAACCAGGAGGAACACCTCTCTGACCCTGCAGAGTGGCTGTAGTGAACCCGACAGCACGCCGAGCCTACCTACAGAAGCAAACGCAGTAGCTTTCCTCCTTCAGAAGCCACACACAGGTGTTGATGTGTCACCAGCCCACCATAGACATACGCGACGTATGGCGCCAACGCATCACTGAGCTCCTCATTGTCGTTGGTGTCGCTTCAGCGTGCTCATACTTGTCTCTTCCACCACCAATGTAGGTACCAGCGGCGGATCCGACTATGCATAGTGCTCTGGCACCGCCACCCTCCTCCATCGGGCTTGTTGGTTTGTGGCCTGGAAGATTCCGAGCGAGTGCATCCTGGTACCCGTGTTGTCTGAAATCTCGTGGAGGGGCCATAGTAGAATCACCAATTGTGTAGAGGGGCCAAATGGGAGTGAATACAAATCTAACAGCCAAACGGTCGTTTGAACCAAATGAAAACGGTTGAACTCAAATACTACCATTAGGTCAACTCTTCTTGGCCAGCCCTGTCAGTATTCCCCGTTATCTTTTGCGGTCGTGGACTAGTTTACCCATGCGTGGACCAGATCTATTTCTTTGCTCTCTTCTACTCTGCTCTTCTCCCCTGCTCCCCTCCCCATAACCTTTGCTCAGCTCCAGCTGTTCATCTCAGATCGGAGCTCACACTTATCCGGTTAACCTCCCACACCCCTAATCGAAGCTTGCAGTTCGATGACCACACTCTCATGGCCGCCGCGCTGGGCATCCGTCCCGTCGTGTCACCGGCAGAGTTGCTGGCGGTTTTCAGGTATCATTTTGGGATTAGACGAAATGAGGTCAAGATTGAGGTATACGCGCCGCCATTCGATTTTTCCGTCCGATTCGAGCGCAGCTCATACCCTGAGCACATTCGGCATTCCTCCCATTCTTTCGAGTGCTGCAGGGAGAAAATGAGCTTCATGCGTTGGCATCGTGCATGTGGGTGGGAAGATTCGTTGGGGCAGCTTCGTTTCTTCTCTAAACTTGGCTTTGACGACCTACCATTGGATCTTGGGAGACAGAGGCCCTCAAGCAGGCCGTCAGTAGCCTTGGCGGCGAGCAAGTGGAGATCGTTCCACCGAGCACTAGATGGGTCATAGAGGTAACACTACTAGGAAACAGCTTATAGGTAGACAGCTTACTCTGTGGTGCATATGTAAATCCATGCGCCACAGACACTTATTAGTGGCGCATTAGGAAACATGTACCACAGACACTAAGAAGTTCTGTGGCGCATTTCGTAGAACATGCGCCACAGATGTTTGGTGGGACCCGCCAGCCGGGGTGGGGTGATCCAAGTTCTATGGCGCATAACAAAATATGCGCCACAAAAGTTGCCTCTTCTATGGTGCATAGTTCACTATGTGCCACAGAACTTGGAGGCAGGCCCCACCACAGATACTTTTTCACCCACGATCTGTGGCGTATGTGTGGATATGCGCCATAGAAATGTTTCATTTTTGTGGCGCATATCCACACATGCGCCACAGAAACCTAACCCTGGGTCCCACCACTTAAACCTGCACCATATGTTCTATGGCGCATATGGCCATATGCGCCAAAGAAGTTTCAGCATCTATGGCGCATTTCTTCCATATGCGCCACAAATGAGGGCGTCCAGAATCATGTGAAAAAGGTGGCAAGCTCCCACCCTATATATTCACCACCATCCATTTCACATCTCTTCTTCCTTTCTACCTCCTCCCAGCTCGTCTTCCTCCTCCCTCTCACCCCATGTTGCCCATAGTTTCTCCATATTCTTCTAACTAAATCTACTTTAGTCCATAGATTGGTAAGTGGAAGCTTCCCTCCAACTTGTAGATCTAAAAGTTCCTTACTTTTCTCTCTCACATCTCTATTTCTTTACTAATTTCCTCTCCACCAACTTGTAGATCTATTGTCCACACTCTCACATCGCGTGGTCTCGTCTCGCTATTATTGTGTCTACTAGGTGAGTAATTGGCCATGAACATGTAGGTGAAGCTTGTCGCGCGGGCGGTGTGTGTGCGATGCATGGCGAGACGATGCTTGTGTGGTGCATGAATGTTTGCATTGGGAGGAAGTTTTTTGTTGCTTGCTTATTGTTGTCCCGGCCGGTGTGGTGCATGGATGTTTGCCAAAATGTTGATTCATTTCCATTTCAGAATTTTTTTTCACTACCCATATGTCCTAATTTAGGAAAGGTCATGCCGATTTTTTCTGGCTAGCATTCATGTATGTGCGTGTGCATATGGTGTGGTTCTCACCTATAATCTCTGTTTTGACCGCTCAGGCAACCATGGTCCTCACGATGAGCGAAGGTCAAACTGCTAGGTATAAGAAAGACGCGAAGGAGGACATGATTCTGAACAACAAGACCATGATAAGATGTCCATGTTGAACATGCAAACTCCAGCGCTGGATCGACCCTGATTCTGGACAATTGGAAGGTCACCTGCTCAGGGGGGTTTCATGCGTGACCTCAATGAGGCGCCGGTAGGACATGGTGGTCACGAAGACATGGGCGGGTGAGAAGACGAAGAGTCTACCGGGCATGATCATCATGACGAAGGAGATGCCGACGGGCATGATCATCATGACAAAGGAGATGCCGGCGGGCATGATCAGCATGGAGAAGGAGATGGAGATGGGCATGATCATCATGAAGAAGGAGAATACGCAAACACATAGACACTACTAACTTCGTTATTGCAGTACCCTCATGTTCAAGAACTTCTCCTCAAGGAGACGAGCAACGACAAAGCTGCAGCCAGAGAGAAAGCCAAGCGGGCCCAAATGGAGGTAGACGGGATGACTCCATTGTATCCTGGGTGTCACCCTGAGGATACACGTTTGTGTGTAATGTTCAAGGCTCTGGAGATGAAGGCCGAACACAAATTGACCGATGTGAGCTTCAACGCGAAAATGGAATACTGGCACGACCGACTTCCAAAGGGGAACACATTGCTAAAAAGTATAGAGGAGGCCAAGAAAATCGTGTGCCCTCTCGACCTACCACACATTAAATACCACACTTGCATCAATGATTGCGCACTTTACCAGAACGAGTACGAGGATAGAACTACATGTCCGGTGTGCGGCCAAGGACGGTACAAGAGAGGGAACAACAAAGTTCCTCGAAAAGTGGTATGGTACTTTCCTATCACCCCCCCGTATGCAGCGATATTTCGTAGATCCTTATGAAGGAAAGCTCATGCAATGGCACGCGGAAAGAGAGAAACTTGAAGATGATCCAGAGAAGGGCAAGATCCTGACACACCCTTCAGATGCTAGCCACTGGAATGCATTAGCCCTCGAGTTCGAAGAGTTCGGGGGTGATGCAAGGAACGTCAGGCTGGGTATGAGCACCGATGGACGCAATCATTTTGGAAACCAGAGTAGCACGCATAGCACCTGGCATGTGTTTGTATGGCCGTACAACCTCCCCCCGTGGATATGCACAAAGCAAAGGTACGTACACATGAGCATTCTTATTCAGGGGCCGAAACAACCAGGTATCGATATGCATCTGTATCTCGGGCTGTTGAGAGAGGAGTTAGCCAGCTTGTGGGAGACGTCGGCCCGTATGTGGGATGCCTACACTAAAGAATATTTCCATCTGAGAGCCGCGTTGCTCACGATGTAGGACTATCCTGGTTACGCATATGTATTGGCCCAGGTGAACCACGGACACAATGCATGCGTCAAGTGCATGGATGAGACACCGCATCTCCAGCTACCAAGGGATCCCGGGTCTTCAAAAACTGTGTTCCAAGGTACTCGAAAGTGTCTCCGCATGGATCACCCGTGGAGAAAACGTGGTGAGTTGTTCAATGGTATGGACGAGCCCGAAAGAGCCCCGCGTCCGAGGAGCGGCGAAGAAATCGAGGAGCTTTTGAATAATTGGGTATATTTCCCTACGCCGGGGACAAAGCCGCTACTGGGTGTATGGAAAGCAAGGTCTGTTTTCTGGGACCTGCCGTATTGGAAGGTCCTTCACACTCCCCATAGCGTCGATGTAATGGACGTCATGAAGAACGTTATCGAGAGTCTGCTTGGCACTCTACTTAACATGCCGAGGAGGACCAAGGATGGGCCGAAAGCAAGAAAGGACCTTAAATTGCTTGGCATCAAGAAAGATCTTTAGTACCCTGATAGTGATGATGATGATGATCAAACGGAAGGGACTCAAGGTCGCCGCAAAAGAGTTAAGAAGAATGAGGTGGTGCTTCGCGCTGCCTGCTTCACTCTGAGTATGGAGGAGCTCGAGCAGTTTTTTAGGTGCCTCCTAGGAGTGAAAGTTCCTCACGCTTACTCGGAGAAGATATCTGGACGTGGCGAAGAGGAGGTTCAGCGGTATGAAGTCTCACGACTGTCATGTGCTGATGACGCAGATACTCCCTATTGCGATCCGCGGGATGATGGATGAGCATGTCCATGAGATGTTGTTTGGCCTCTATAACTTTTTCGACGTCATATCTAGGAAGTCGATCAGTGTGAAGCAGCTCCACAGGCTATACGAAGAGATTGTGATGATACTATGTGTTCTTGAGATTTACTTCCCGCTCGCATTCTTCGACATCATGGTGCATCTGCTTGTACATGTCGTGGACGACATCATCCAGCTCGGGCCAACATTCATGCACAACATGATGTCGTTTGAAAGGATAAACGGTGTCATCAAAGGATTCATTCGCAACAGGTCCCATCCAGATGGAAGCATAGCCAAGGGCTTTCTGATCTACGAGTGCATCTCCTTCTTCCAGAATTATCTAACCACCGAGAACAAGGATGTTGGAATACCCACCAAGAAGCACCTCGGTAGGCTCGGTGGATATGGTCACCACAAGGGCTACCGCTCACTGCATGTCGGCATTGATGGTCGATGCACCGATTTTGACAGGGCACACCGAGTCGCGCTACAACACATTGATGTGGTCGGCCCTTGGGTGGAAGTGCACAGAAGCTTAATCGAGCAAGAGTACGTCGACCAGGGCCGGCCGAGGAATAAGGGAGACGTAACAAGAGAGCACAACTCTAGCTTCACGGGTTGGTTCAAGAAAAGGCAACTGGACAATCCCCCACAAACTCCTTGTATGGAAGATCAAAAACTCATATTCTCCTTGTCGCAGGGCCCAGGGCACAACCTAAGGACCTATCAGTCATATGACATAAACGGTTATGATTCTACATCGAGGAAAAGTACAAGAATAGCGAATATCAAAACTCAGGAGTATCTATGTTATCCTTTGCTGATGACGAGACTACTGTCATGGAAAGATTCTATGGAAGGATTGAGGAGATATGGGAGCTCGGCTACTATGGAGAGATCGTAGCGATGTTCTGTGTTAGATGGGCCAAGAACGTGGAAAAAGAAGGCCGGTATTTCACCACCATGGTTATACCAGATGCCAAATCGATGAAGAACGCCTCCGCAAAAAATGAGCCTTGGGTACTCGCTAGACAAGTTGATCAATGCTTTTTTATTACCGACCCGTCAAAGCCCAACTGTGTTGTAGTTAGGAGGGGCAAGAGGAGCATCATCGGAATGGAAGGAGCCGCCAATAAGCAAAACTTCGACAAAAGATCGACATGCCTACTACTATTAAAGTAAGAAGGAAGACCACACTACCTACTAAAGGTTGTCCATTCACAAGAAAACATCTCAAAGTGCACGGGCTAAAGTATTCAACTGCGACGAAAAATGGCAAGAAGATTGTGAAGAGACGCTAGCTCGCCACATCACATAATGACATGTGACCTTTTTTGTGTATTAAATCATATGTATTAATTCAAATCAGAGACTAAACATATATCGTGATATTCGAGTGGGTATATAAAGTCACATGTCTTTTTGAATAAATATGCATGTGTATGTGCTTGGTTTTAAATATATTTGTAACATATAATTTTTAAATAAAGAAAAAAAATATTGATTTGAATAAATATGCATGTGTATGTTCTTGGTTTTAAATATATTTGTAACATATAATTTTTAAATAAAGATTTTTTTTGACCCAACCAGGATTCGAACCTGGCTGCTATAGGTCTCTGAATATGCATCATAACCTCTAGGCTAGTGTGTGTTTGTTGTCCAATTACAGCCTCGCGCCATTTATTTGGCTAAGTGCCAAGGTTCTATTGCGCATTCCTCCGAAACGCGCCACATAAGTTTTTTTTGTGGGCCCCTTGCACCAGCTGTCAAACAATCCAACATGCTGAGTGTAGACGCTTTGTGGGCCCCTTGGATTAATCCTCCGAGAATCCCTATTGTTCATACACCACGATCCCATTATCAGTCTGTCGTCGTACATAACCGACAAGCATCAAAGTAAACATCCAATACTTAAACAGATACATGTCATACCTTAATTTCCATTATGGCTACATCAACATTTTCAGCGGACTTCATCAAGCATAGAGCCCAAGACATGCCTTAACCTACATGCAAGTGACTGGGAGAACATCCTAGTTCGCATAGTCGTTAACATCACCTTCTTCTTGATATCTGACCAAGTTAATAGCCAGGGACAATGCCAGTGAGTACTTTGAATGTACTTGCAAACCACCTTAAGATAATAATAAATAAGAGAGGACATGCAATATGGCTGTGGTAGTAGGGGGGCTCCATGCGGGGTTCTTTTCTAAAATAGTTTCTCTTGTAGATATTGCATCTCCATATCTTTGTCAAAAGCCTTCGTAAAACATTTAAAACATTTGAAATTTTGGAAACCACTAGGATTGGGTCACCCATTCATTTATTCCTTCTGGTCATCCCATGACCAACTTTCTCCTTTTTCCGACCATCCCATGGTCAAAACATTTATCCTTCCGGACCATCCCATGATCAAAACATTTCCCAAGCCTTTGCTTTTTCGAAATCCTTTTTTAAAATCAAAACCAGCACCGCTCTACAGCAACCTTCCAAACCGTCCTTTGACGAAGAAGAAAGACTACACCAAAATAAGGTGTGTTCTCAATGAGGCTCTCGAGGGCTACGCCAAGAAGGGATGCACCTTCATAGATAAGGGGGAATGTATCAAGGATGGCAAACACGTGTTCAAGCACGTGCTCGAGTTCCCCTGCGTCAAGCAGCCGGCTAGTGGTTGTGCCAAGGAGTCCTTCTACATCTTCCATCCCATTAAAGGCTATGTTCCGGAATTCCAGAACCGAACGCTGCCATCTAGTCTCCGAGGATGGGCTGAAACTTTGGCACGAAGCGACGATGATGATCTTAGAGAAGACTTCCATCGCATTCAACAGAAGTTGTTGCAAATCATCATTGAAGATGTCAACACAAGGGGGGGTGCTACAATAAGCCAGAGGGTTGAGTAATAGGGAGATTGAAGAACACCTCCGTAAGCAGGGTGACACAAGGAGGTGGATGATGAAAGAGGGTGATCTACCATTCCCGAAGCCGAGCGAGAAGAAGTCTTCATGATTAATGTGTGCCTCTAGCATGATCCAGTGTGTGTATATTCTTGATAGACGTCTGATGTAGTGTGTGTGTCATAAACTTTACTATCCCGTGGTCGAAATGGTCACTGTTGTTAGACTTAAACTACCTTGTGTGGTCGTGTTGTCGTTGAACTTATTACTTCTATGATGACCACGGGTCGCTATCTTTTAGGTTTATTGATCCTTTTTTTATATTTTGTGAAGATATATATATATATATATGGATGTGAACCCTTTATTAATTTTTTTTATTGTATTTTTACTAATAGGCTATGTCGTCTATAGAGATGGCGACGAGGTGGTATGTGGTGTACATGGGTAGGGTTCCAGGAGTCTGCGAGGAGTGGGAGGATTGTCACAAACAAGTGCACAAGTTCAGCGGCAACATCTACAAAGGATACACGACTAGAGAGGAGGCGGTAGATAAGTGGAGGAACCACCTGTGGTAGAAGAACTGGATGAAGATATTGGTCGGGATCATGCTCTTGCTCACCATCATCATAGTTGTATTCTATTTGATCCTAGTATAGGCGGCGGTGACCACTTCATATTTGTAATGTGAGATGATATGAACTTTGTATTCGGCACTTGTATAAAAATTTGGCACTTGACACTACATATGTATCTCGATCAGGCTCTAAGTGTTTGTATTATATATATGTCGGTTTTCATGCATCTACTACTTGTGCGATGTACTTTATACTCATCTGGATAAATACTGTATAAATACATGATTATACACCAGGAACATATTTTACTTTGAATACGTGTTACACAATCAGTGGCGCATATCATTATATAGTCAGTGGCGCATATATGTAAATGCGCCACTGAACTTCTTCCTGTGGCGCATATGAAGAAATGTGCCACAGAAGTCCATATCTATATGCGCCACAGGAAGCAGTTATCGGTGGCGAGGTAATAGTGGCGACTGGCATATGCGCCATAGAAGTACCATTTTCATGCGCCATAGATAAGTTGTTTCCTAGTAGTGTAAAGGTGTGGTTGAAAGATCCTGACGTTGTTCCTAAGATGTACGTGGTGATGATTCCAAGCTGGGCAGGGCAACAGCTTTGCTGGAAGCACTAGGTTATCACCCACCTGAAGGAGGTTTAGGAATCGGTACATGGCATTCAGGACCCCGAAGAGGTGGCCAGAAAGCGTCCTCGTCGCTTGAAGTGTTGGTCTGGAAGGATCGATGGCACATGACCACCACTGTTTCGTGACGGTGCACACAGTTTTGGTGGGGGAACTGGGCTTGGACAAGCTGGTGGTTCTGATTTTCCTCGAGTGAAGACAAAGCTCTAGTGAATTGCTGTAGTATGTGTGGCTAATGGATTTGTAGTATGGAGAGCGTAGCAGGAAGTTATCATCGACTAAAAATATGTAATTGTTTGAATCGATGTAGTATGTGTGGGTAATGAATTTGAAGTATGTGTGTCTAAAGAATATGTGTTGAACACCATGCTTTATAATTTCTGTGAATAACCAAGGACAACCTCATGAAAAGAGGGTATACTAGCAATGAGCAATGTCAATTATGTGGATGCCATGAAAATGTAGTTCATCTCCTCTTCAAGTACAAGGTAGCTCGATTATTGTGCCAAATGATGAGTGATCCGGTGACAATAAATGATACTTGTTTCAAACGAATATTACCTAGTGATCCTTATAACACTATCTACTGGTTTTGTAACACGTTGAACTACAGGACCATTTTGCAGACGACACAAGACAAATGAAAAAAGGTTTATAGCATAGACAACAGATGCAAAATCTGGACATAAATTGTCGTGTGAATTTTATCTGTCTAGGATAAAAAATGGTAGTTAACTGGATTTAACCACGAGTAGTAATTGAAGGAAATAGATACTTGATAGTATTTGTTTACAATAGTAGTACTTCCATACAAAAGGGTCTTATATCTGCACAAAAGTGGGCTAAACTTCCTACCAGTTTATGGAAAAATGTGTCAGCATTTCATCTACAAATGCGATTCTTCAGTCTGAAGTTAACTATTCTACACTGAAGAAACTGTAGCTCTCCACCAGAAAAGTTGGTTGGCCAATTGCCTTGAGGGGATGTAAGTTCTTTGATCATTTAACACAAACTGATCTATTGCCTTCGCACTAAACTACAAGAAATCTGCATCGTTCATCCATGACTACTTTGTGTGCGCTAGCCCCGGTTCAGTAGGACCATCCGTACCGCCACAACAATTTCTTTGAAACTGATATTCGACATCTTCTTGTGGGGATCGTAGGTCTATGTGAACTGGAACCTGCATTCCAGCAATGAGCTGATGTCCGCCACCAGCACCAACTGTCAAACAATCCAACATGCTGAGTGTAGCGCTTTGTGGGCCCCTTGGATTAATCCTCCGAGAATCCCTATTGTGCATACACCACGATCCCAGGATCGGTCGGTCGTCATACATAACCAACAAGCATCAAAGTAAACATCCAATACTTAAACGGATACATGTCATACCTTAATTTCCATTATGGCTACATCAAAATTTTCAGCGGGCTTCATCAAGCGTAGATCCCAAGACATGCCCTAACCTACAAGCAACTGACTGGGAGAACATCCTAGTTCGCATAGTCGTCAACATCACCTTCTTCTTGATATCTGACCAAGTTAATAGCCAAGGACAATGCCAGTGAGTACTTTGAATGTACTCGCAACCCACCTTAAGATAACAATAAATAAGAGAGGACATGCAATATGGCTGTGGTAGTAGGGGGGCTCCATGAGGGGTTCTTTTCAAAAATAGTTTCTCTTGTAGATATAACATCTCCATATCTTTGTCAAAAGCCTTCGTAAAATATTTAAAACATTTGAAATTTTGGAAACCACTAGGATTGGGTCACCCATTCATTTATTCCTTCTAGTCATCCCATGACCAACATTCTCCTTTTTCTGACCATCCCATAGTCCAAACATTTATCCTTCTGGACCATCCCATGGTCAAAACATTTCCGAAGCCTTTGCTCTTTCGAAATCCTTTATAAAAATCAAAACCAGCACCGCTCTACAGCAACCTTCCAAACCGTACTATGGACACGGCTATTCGAATAGATTTACACTCTGCAGAGGTTGTACACTTTACCCACACAATCCGGGTACCCTGCCCTGATCTACACCGATCGTGGGATGTGTAACCGATCATGACTCTCCGGATGCCAACTCCAATATAAGTGCCTACCCTATGAGTGTTGTTCCCCTCAATACCGGGACACCCTATATAGTTCCCAAGCCAACCGGACTGCTGTTTCCACTGCACAAAGTAACGCGTGGAGGCCCGTAGACCTTTAGTTCCTTCTCTAGATTGATGTCTCACATGGACCTTTATAGGAGAAGGCCCGTATTCCCCTGTAGTCATTGAGTGGTAGTTTATAACAGAATAAACAAAAAATCAAATCTAGCCCTGTCCCATTCCAGAGTAGTGTGGTTGCACGGGTTAATTGTTCTAGCAAAAGTGCAAAGAACTGGGTGCGTTTTCATAAACATTTTTCCTCCTCTTTCTTTCAGCATTTTGTAAAATGAAACATTCTTCCTTTCTCAAACTTCTCTTGGTAAGTCCCACTTAGCAAGGTTTTCACATAAAGCATTTTTCTAAACTTTTACTGCGGTTTTCCCATCCCATTGTCTTATTTTAGCTAAAACAGGGTCTCCAAAGGGGTATGGTCTTACCCACCAACTATCATACTAGGGGCAAGTAGGTGTCATCAAGGGGTTGCATTGTACTCATCAGTACAATGGTGTAATGGGTTGGAGGAGCCAAGCCGCTATCCGATATACATCATCATATAATAAAACATAGCAGTTTTCATAAACAGTAGATAAAACATGCATAAGTAAAACAGTAGGACAGGGCTTATGAGCAAGAAGGTGGCTTGCCTGAGATCAGCAATATGGTAATATGTCCCTAGACGTCTTCTTAGAGAACCATAATAATCCAGTAGTAATAGCAAAACACTCCTTTCATCTCGGTGTCACCATAATCGCAACTATTGTCATCATCGAGCATACATGCAAATAAGCAATACCACATTCAATACAAGGCATACAAGTAGCAATACATACATCAAGCAATGAACAAAACAAGCTTAGAATTCAGTAGGTTTTGATTAGTTTGGGTTCAAAGAAAGTGGAAATACTTGAAAAGCTTTTCTGGTCTTTATTTAATGATTTGGAGGCCAACATTACTTAATTGAGGGGTTTTAATCTAAGGTCCAGGTTCTGTATGACACCATTGTATAAAAATGATACCATCAGATAGGTATTGATGATATGAAACCAACAAAAGTGGTTTCACTATTTTATCACTTGCCTTTGATTTACTATGAATTTTGTAGTGAGAAAAGCTCTAGTTTTAGGAATTAAATCACCAGAAATGATCTATGGTTCCAAAAATTATTTCCTAATAGGGTTAGGTATTTTTTATGGACTGGTTCAAGGGGAGGTCGATTCACATCAAAGTATTTAATAGATTTCCATCAGGAAATTCCCAAAGTCAGTTTGGTGGATAATTGTCTTTTTCACTATATTTATTCTACAAACGATTTTCATACGAATCCAAGGTTACATTGTAGGTATTTTCAATACCTTTCTGTAGAAATTGGATTTACCCCATTTGGAGTTGTAAAACTCATGTAGTGATTTTTATACTAAAACAACCCTAGTCAGAGGTATTTAAATCACCATAATTCAGTAATGGATGAGTAAATAAATATCTCCTAGTTTTTGACAGGTATTGATGTAGCACTTGACTGGGAGTTGGAATTAGGTCAAACCATTCATGGTTTGTCCTAGGGAAATTTCTAAAGGCAAAACTAGAGACTTTTTGTTATTTTTTCCACAGACAAAAATACAACACAAGTGGACATGGGAACAAGGTTCCTGGATTGAAAAAAGGAATATCTACCAGATGAAGTTTGTTTCAATCCATTTGTATCTATGGAATTCCCTGAGGAATTTATTGATTTGGATAGATACTATTTAGTAGATAAGTTGTCATTAAGTAATAATAAATTATATTTGTTCAAGTACTAATTCTTCATGTTAAACAAAACATACAGGGACCTATAGAAAATTAGATCTGAGCATAGTATGTGGTTTTACATTTTCAATTTTATTTAAAATAAACAACAGTTTATGAGTCTGGGAGTAATTATTAAAAGAAAAAGGACATTGGGGCAAAATCGTAAGGGATTTGGGCCGCACTGAGGGTGAGCCCGTCCACTCAGCATTTCAGCGAGTGGGATCTGAAATTCAAATGGGCCGCAGCGGGGCCCGACAGTCAGTCACGCTAGGAATGAATGGTTACGGGAGAAGCACCACTTTCGATCTAAGTGAGATCGACGGCAAGTGCTCGTCTTCCAGCTCTAGTCTCGAGCTAGCCCACCGGAACCCTGGCAGAGGGCAGGGTTGCGCGTGGCGCTTACTAGAGGGCACGTCGAGGGCTGAGGCATGGCAGAACGGACACGGTGCGGGCTACCAACTCCGTCGAGGTGTGGCACGGTGGGGTTCTATGGCGAAGAGTGGCTCGTGCGACAGCGGTCGGCGAGCATGTTCGATAGCTTGGTGCGAGAGCTCCCAGGGCTTCTGCATGTCATAAAATGATGCCCAAGCAAACTGGGGAGACGTCTAAGGTCACGGGGTGGCTATTAATGAGCAGACAGGGGCTTGGGGACATCGGGCTCAAGGGGGTGCTCCTCTCGGGAAGTTCATGGTGGCGGTGGCTGTGTGGTTCCTGCGATAGGAAAAGGGAATATGAGGGTAGATCTGAGTTAGAGGGGTGATCAGAAGTAGATAAATAGGAAGGGGGTGGCCTGGGTCGACGGTGGCTTTACCTTCTTGAAGAGATGGCCATGGCGATGGAGGGCAAGGGGAGTAAGTAGGGACTCGTGGTGGTGGTCTCTGGTGGTCTAGAAGAGAAATGAGAGGGAGGGAGAGGGTTGAGAGAGCCTGTGGATTTTTATTCTGAAGGGTGGGGGTCTATAGTGGACATATTCCATGGGTAGGGCATGGAGAGGGTGCTCCTCTGGGATAGGGCCAAGAGAGCGATGGAGAGGTCATGTTGGGGTTCTGTGAGCTGCCTAGGGCAGAGAGAGGGAGAGGGGTGGTGTTTCTCCCTTATTTCTAGGCTTAAAATTAAATGTCCTATTTCTCTCCTCCTTATTATCTTTTTCCAAGATTTAAGGACAAGGGCATAGGTTTCTATAGTGCCTCTCAACCAGAGAGAGTGAGAGTGGTGCTAGGAAAGTCTGCAAGGGCTGTGTTGGAGGATTGGTGAGTTTTTGCTTGATGAATTTGAATTTATTCAAATCTTGGCCTTAGTAGTGATAATGAAGCATCTCTTGGTTTTTTTCTTGTAAGGATGGGGCAATGCTACTAGTATCTGGTTTAGGTCAAGATATATATCCATGAATTATTTGGGATTTTTTTAGGATATTCTAGATCCCCTTTTTAACAATTCTCTAAAAAGTGCTGAAATGATTTTTAGGAGTTGATTTGAAATTTTTGAACTGGCTATGATGGGTTTTTGAGGTGATATGGTCCTAAATATGAATCCACACCTTGAGGAATTTTTCCCATGATTTTATTGAGGATTAAAAGTATTTAAAACAATTATTATTCCATTTCTGACATTTAAGGAAATGGACAAAAATAAATAATAAAGCTCCTCAGAAATATTTATTTTTGAAGTTGGAAGATAGGGTATGATATATAGGAATCAAATGATCCTAAATTTGGAGGTGTGATTTGGAGAAAATCAAACTTTCTTTAATAGATTAAGTTTTGGAGATTTTGTCAATTTACGAGATTAAATAGGTTTTGGTCCATAATAATTATGGATAATATTTGATAAATCTTTAAAAACAAAGTAGATGATGTACACAAGGTTCATATAGCATTTTCAACCTTTAGTGTTGAGAATCAAGGTTGATTTCGGTAGAAAACGTGAGATTAAGGATCTAGGGTAATGTTATTTAATTACCTTCAAAACCTTGTTGGATCTTGGAGCTCAGGGCTCCCCCTTAGGTCATGGGTTATATGGATGGATAGAACAGATGATTTAGATCACAATGGTACAAAGGTTTGAGGTTTATCATGATTTAGCTCTCCAAAGATTGATTCCAAACTTTGAATAAAATAATGGTGCCAAAACAGATTATCAACAAGCCTTAAAAACCTTTTGGGTTTTTGAAGCACAACGATCCAATTGGAATAGGTGAAGTAGGTATTGCTAGAACTTTATGAGTAGAACACAGTAATGCAATATTTGTTCCAAAGAAGGTAGGATGAAGGTGTGAGCTTCTGACTAAGTAGGCTTGTTGATAAGTTTTACAGAAAACGTTATTTTCTTGCCTGGAAAATCATCAAGAAAAAATGGGTTGGAGGATGATCTAGCCAAGGGAAAAGGTGGCCTTGGTAGACCTTATGATGGTCTACAATATGGTTCAAGTGCATTTCCAAAAGTTCACAAGGGTTTGGAAGGAGGGAGACTCCAAGATGGCATCTTGACAACATTTCTAGACTTGGCCATATTTTGGCAGATTTGGGGTTTTGACTTGAGTATAAGAGGGGATGTTTTTGATTGGTTGAAAGTACCAAGGCATCATCAAATGGATGAGGTTTAAGTGTAGCTTTAGTATAAAATATCCATGCTTGCTATTGGTCTTCATTGACTTTAAAATACGGTGAGATTCCTTGGTATCTCTACCAAGAGTAGAATTCAAAAGCTTTATAACAAGGTTTTGGAAAAACCTAGAGGTAGGAGTAGTTGAAAGTTCTATCTTGAAAATATAGGGAGATTATATCTTATAGATCTCCATACCTTTGTCAATAGAATCTACTAAAATAGTTGGTTTGCAAATGCATCTTGGCTTAGGTTTTTGAAATGCCAGAACATTTGAGAATATGTAGAATGAGCCAGGACAATTTTGCTAAATAGCTTTTGCCAAATATGAAGGGAATATGCTTGAGAGGCAATAATAAAGTGGTTATTATATTATTCCTTGTTTATGATAAATGGTTATTTTGCATTCTATAATTTTATTAATTTGGAAACGTTAATACATGTGTGTTTAATAAACAAAAGGAAAGTTCCTAGTTATGCCTCTCTTGTAAACTAGCTCGTTGATTAACAAGATGATCAAGGTTTCCTGATCATGGACATTAGATGTTGTTAATAACGAGGTCACAACATTAGTAGAATGATGTGATGAACATTCATCTGAAGTATAGCATTACGATCAAAGTCATTGTGTTTATATTGCTATAACATGATACGAAGTAATCCTAGTCCCTAGACCATGAGATCATGTCAATCACTAACACTAAAAGAGTATCTTGATAACATCAAACGTCACACCACGAAAGGGTGAATATAAATGTGGGTTCAGTGCTACGAAAGTGTTATGTAGAGTCTCATGGATCAAGAGTGGAATTTATCCATCCCGATGATGGATAGATATACTCTGGGCCCTCTCGGTGATATCACATTGGTTAGCTTGCAAGCAAGTGATGAGATCACTAGAATGTTATATCACGGGAACAAGAAAAGAGTACATGTCGGTAACGAGATCAAACTAGGTATGGGGATACCGATGATCGAATCTCGGACATGTATTATACGTGGGAGTCAGTACGGATCTCCAGGTCCCGCTGCTGATTATTGATCGGACAGGGGTCTCGATCATGTCTGCATTATTCGTGAACTGTAGTGTGACACACTTAAGGGATACCGACACCATTTGGAGAAAATATGTTTCAGATAAAGATTTAATAAAGTGATGGAATTATTTCAATAGACACCGAACTGTTTCGAGTGAAATTGCTGAAATCGGTTCTGCATGTAATATTGAAATGTTGCAGGGGGTTTTATGTGAATGTTTGTTAATTAAAGTAATTAACAAAATTCTGAATAAAACTAATAAAAGAGTTCTATTAAATGAGAGAGCATTAAATTTGGAGAAATTTAATCCATTTAAAGTGGAGACTTTAAAAGAGAATGTGAAGGGGCAAATCTGTGTGGAGGGAGTTACCACCACATGAATGAGGAGGTGAAGGGTCACCCCTTGGGGCGCCGGCCATGGGGAGGGGCACCCCCTACTCCTATAAAAGCCCCCTCTCACACCTTCAGTACGGATCTCTTTACCCGTCTAGTATTTTCCCCCATGTTCTCGGATTAGCGAGATACATGTTCCCGGTGGCTTTATCTGGAAAGGATTTGCTTCTTCCGCTGCTTCGCTGGAGCGAGGGATGGAGGTTGTCGGGGTACCGGACGTGTGTGCTATCACGGATGCACCGCTGCTTTGCGGTGCTGGACTTGGTGGTGCTGGACTTGCTCGAGCTGGATCTGACAGATGTGCTGGAGCCTGACCTGTTGGACTTCATCACGATCTTGAGATCGGCAAGTGTACGACTACATCATCCACAAGTTCCATCTCGTTAACAAAGCTTTGTTGTCTTCGAGGGTATGTTCTCCATGGATGTATATCCACCCGTTGCTTGTATCTAGTAGATAGATCCTGGCGTATAGTGGTCCACATCGTAGGAATTTTTTTGTTTTCTATGTTGCGAACCCTTCAGTGGTATCAGAGCCTGATCTATGGGTAGGTGCTTTGCACGGGTAGAACACATAAGAGTATGTGGGCGATGATGTCATGTTATTTCTTCTTTCATGTATTTTGGATATTGGTGGCATAGAGGGATGAAGCGGCCCGGACTAATTTTACATGTCATCGCACATGAGACCGGTTCCACGACTGACATGCAACTAGTTTTGCATAAGTGGCTGGCGGGTGTCTGTCTCTCCTACTATAGTCAATATCTGATTTACATCAAGTTGTAATTATTTGGTTATCATCGTTGTGGTTCCATGTTGCCAAGTAAGAACGGTTCTATCTTCGAAAGCCCTAAGCCACGTAAAAAACTGCAATTGATAAATTAGAGGCGTCTAGTTTAGATCGTTGCTGGGCTAGTGTCATGATATGGTAATTTTGTAAGTTGATGTATAGTTGATACTCTTACAACACACCTAACGTGTAAGTTCCATAGACCTTGGCCTTACACACAAAGGAATGATAAAGATCATACCACGATGCATATGATGGTGATCAAATGCATGGACCATATCATCCCACTTTACACATATGATGTTCGCATCTTATATTGCTTGTTTGGAATTTTAGTAGCATTATAAGATGATCCTCATTTAAATATCAAGATAAAATGGGTTCCTCCTTAAGTATGCATCGTTCTATGGATCCTGTTTCGAGACATCACGTGATGATCGGGTGTACCCGACTCTACACTTTCATACAACGGGTGTAAGACAGTTTTACACACGCGAGTACTAAGGTTCTTACTTGGCGAGCCTAGCATGTATTGACATGGCCTCGAAACACGGATCGAAAGGTTAAGAATGAGTCATATAGTTGATATGATGCCCATATTGATGCTCGCCTTTGAAGCTACACCGACTCATGTGATGATCAGACTTGGTGTAGTGCATTTGGTTCATGTAATCACCAAAAAGGCACGAGGGATGTCATTTTTGACTGGGAGTTCATTTCTAATTCGGATTAGTCGAACCAAATTTGCCATAAACTAAATCAAAGTGAATTTGCATAATTTGTTGTTGTCATTGGCATCTGTTTACTACCTTATGCTTAGTTTTAATTGAGGTAATAAAACTATAGAATTCTGGATATTTACTTTACGAACTGGTATCGTATTGTTTTTGAATGTCAATTTAAAGGTTAGAAGTCCTATTGCAAACTTTCAGCAAACTCTATTTACTCCATGAAGATTAATAAGTAGTATTAAACCAAGAGTAAGAATTCCAATGTTAGTATCTAAAGTATCATGCTTGCCTCCATGATTCTTGATATTCAAAAGTTGTTTTAATATCGAGGTTATCTAGGAGCTGAAATAATTGTTTCAGAAACCATCATGTGTGAAAGATATTGTGATATCTGAAACAATGTTTTTGGTTGCATTATGATAGAGTATAATTTAGCAAAATACATATTCTCGTATTGTATGAGAATGTGTTAAGGTTGGAGATGCTAGGCGTCCTAATCTACCAAAAATGTTTTGGGAACTGATATTATACTCGCGATTCTTCCTTATAGGATATAGTAGCTTGATCATGAAAGTTGTCGTGATAAGGATGAATACAAGATGCAAGTAAAATGTTTACTACACTAATAGATTACTAAAGAATGGATTTTTGAAAGAACACCAAACATTTGATGATGGTGATCCACTTCAAAGTGCAAGTCCAAAGGTATTAGTATTTGACTATATACACTTTTTACTATGGGTCATCTAAATGACACCACTATTGATGTTGATAGATTCTTTTAAAAGAAAAGGAATTGCTGAAAGAGAATCCATAAAATATTTGGCAGAAAAGAAAAGGTTGGAGATGTCCAACTTGGGTATATAGAAGATATACATGTTATGGCTGTATTCCTTGCTTGCTAAACAATGTGGTTCTTAGGTATTGGATACCGGTATTGGATACCAAATTGGTTGGTGTGAAATATCATACAGAACAACACAATTCATGAACTGCAATGGCCTAAGTAACTAGCAAGAGAATAAGTGATGATGTTCATTGAAAACAAATAAAGTGTTATTATGTTTCTCGTTGAGATCAAAGCTTGTCTTCAAGATTTGTTTAAATAATTGTTATTTTGTTCCGGTATTATGAGAACAATGGTTGTTCAAATAATTACCGTATTCCATAAAGGATGGATGAACTTTTACAAGTCTAGTGGGAGAAATCACATCCATAAACACTATTGCTAAAATGTCGCAAGATAAATGATTGAAAGATCACTTATGAAATGACATCGCTGTTTAAATTATATTAGAAAGAAAATGTGAAGAAACTCCATGTTGATGGATTTTTGGAGTCTTTGATTTTGATCAATTGACGCATGTGAAACTTTCCTCGAGATAATTGAAACTCCGTTCATAGGCCAAAGAGGAACGAGTGACTAGCTTATTGGAAATTGTGCATGCTGATGTGCATAGTCCATTATGTGTAGCCATATGCGATGGATCATTTTTGCTTCATATGCTTTCTCCAGAAATTTGAGTGAATATATCTATATATTTACTTAATAAGGAAGAAGTATGAAACATTTGAAAATTGTTCAAAGATTTTCAAGATGAAGTGAAAAATCATTATAACAAGAAAATAAAAGAGTTTATGATTTGATCATGAAGGAATATATTTGAGTTACAAGTTCAGCAAAACACCCAAGATTTGAGAAATTGTTCCATGATTTATGTTTCCCAATAAACCATAGGAGTATGGCATATTCGGGAGATGAAATCAAACCATGTTTGACATGGTAAGATCAAAGGTGTCATTTATAAAACTGCCATTATATTTTAAGGATTAAAGCTTTAGAGACTACCACTTTTACACTGAAAAGAGAACCATCGTGATCCATTGAAATGACACCATATGAGTTATGGTTTGGGATAAAACCCGAATTGTCTTTTCTTAAATTTTGGTATGCTATGCATAAGTAAAATGTTTACAACCAAAGTCGGATAAGCACGTCTTTGTAGGTTATCCCAAATAATTTGTTGGGAATTTCTCCATAACACCGAGGACAAAAGAGTTTGTCACTTGGAACGTCAAGTTTCTTGAGAAGGAATTTTTCGTGAAAAGTTAAGTGGGAGGACAATAGAACTTTGATAAGGTTGTTGAACCTTGGCTGTATGTGCTAAGTAGCGCAGTGCCGGAAAGTGTACCGGAGGTGGCTAAAATGCTCATGGCTCCCACGATTACAAAGGTTGTAATCCAAGAGATTAGAGTTCCTGTTGAACCATGTGGGTCGATAAGAATCAAATAGTGATGTTTGATAAACAAGTCATTATTGTTTTGACAATGATGAACCAACTGCATACAAAGATGCGATGATGGGCCCTGACTCCATAAAATGACTAGAAGTCATAGAATCCGTGATAGCATCCATACACGAGAAATCAAGTTTCTGAACTTGGAAGACCCTCTGAAAAGGCGTAAAGCCTATCGGTCGTGTTTGGATCTATAAAGAAATAGACATGGATGTTTAACATCTATGAAATAGTCGACATGTCGGAAAGTAGTTTATGGCAATGTCCAAGGAGTTGACTATGATAAGATTTGATCTTTCATAGCGATATTTAGTCCTGACGGATTAATGTAGCAACCACTACATATAATTTGGTGTATGGTAGTTAAACAAACAAAACAATGTTCTTCTAATAGAATTGTTACCTAGGACGTGTACAAGACACGGTCTGAAGGGTTTTTTTAATTCAAAGGGTGCTAAAAGGGCATGCAAACTTCAATAGTTGAAGTGAGCATAGCATAGTTGGAATCTTCAGCATGATGAAAATGTTAAAGGAGTTTAAATTTCATCGGAGACGATGAAGATGCTTGCATATGCAAGAAATTAAGTGGGAGCGCTGAGAAAAATTTCCAATACATTATGTAGAGTACATATTTTTGATTGTAAATGATGTATCCTTTATTGACACAAGTTAAGAATATCATTAAAATAGGATTTCAATGAAAGACTTGGGCAAAACCGAAATATTGGGCATCAATGTCTATATGGATAGATGGAGGCACTGATATGGTTATGCCAGACGTACATATGTGAGATATTGAAAGGGTTCAATATGGAAACAACAAGAAAGGTTCTTGGTACATGGAAAGGATTGTATCAAGATACAAGTGTTTAAACACTTGGTGAGTAAAATCACATGAATATTTTGATCGATTATACCGTCATATGTATATATCCATATATGTCCTATGCTCTAAATGTTATGAGCACATACCATAATGATTCATAAGATGATCACTGGACGATAGTAAAGATATTCTTATGAGCTTTGGAAGAACTAAGAATATATCATGTATAAGTGACAAATAGTTGCAGATAGTTCATTGTAAAGAGTTACATTGATACTAATTTGTCACAAGATACAAATTAAAATTTATCTCAATTTAGACTATGGGTGGCACAATATATTGGAAAGGATGTTCCATGATGGATTTGGATGAGTTCCAAAGTTGAGACATTGTGACGGATACTACAACAAAAGGCTAAGTATATTAGTGCTATAGTAGCAGCAAAGAAGGGGATTTGTGTTAAGTAGTTTGTTATCAAACTGGGTGTGGTTCAAAGTGGGCTAATACTATGAAGATATATTGTATGACAATAATATCAACATATGTTAACCCGAACAAACTAAAGGTATCACCAAAGGACCAAATTTATGCAATGCCATCTTATTTGAGAATGAGTGATGCGTAGAGACGCAAAGACATGCAAATACACACGGACCTGAAACTGTCAGATCTGGAGATTATGTTAACCACAAGCAATCGCATATATGCAACACCAGAAAGCCATAGGTGTTCAATATGCAAAGTTTTTCAAACTATATTATTGATGCTAGTGCAAGTGGGAGACTGAAGGGGATATGCCCGAGAGGCAATAATAAAGTGGTTATTATCTTATTCCTTTTTTATGATAAATGTTTATTTTGCATGCTATAATTGTATTAATTTGGAAACGTTATTACATGTGTGTTTAATAAACAAAAGGAAGTTTCTAGTTATGCCTCTCTTGTAAACTAACTTGTTGATTAACAAGATGAGCAAGGTTTCCTGATCATGGATATTGGATGTTATTAATAACGAGGTCACAACATTAGTAGAATGATGTGATGAACATTCATTCGAAGTATAGCATCACGATCAAAGTCATTGTGTTTATATTGCTATAACATCATATGAATAAATCCTAGTCCTTAGACCATGAGATCATGTCAATCACTAACATTAGAAGAGTATCTTGATAACATCAAATGTCACGCCGTGAAAAGGTGATTATAAAGGTGGGTTCAATGCTACAAAAGTGTTATGTAGAGGATCATGGATCAAGAGTGGGATTTGTCCATCCCGATGACGGATAGATATACTCTGGGCCCTCTCGGTGATATCACATTGGTTAGCTTGCAAGCAAGTGATGAGATCACTAGAATGTTATATCACGGGAATGAGAAAAGAGTACATATCGGTAACGAGATCAAACTAGGTATGGGGATACCGATGATCGAATCTCGGACATGTAATATATCGCGTGACAAATGGATTTAGTTACTAGCGTTAAAGGTTCACACGATCACAAGAGTCATCGTTGAATATGTGGGAGTTATTATGGATCTCCAGGTCCCGCTGCTGATTATTGATCAGAGAGGGGTCTCGATCATTTATGCATTATTTGTGAACCGTAGGGTGACACACTTAAGGGATACCGACACCATTTGGATCAAATATGTTTCAGATAAAGATTTAAGAAAGCACTAGAATTATTTCAATAGACACCGAAACTGTTTCGGGTGAAATGGCTGAAATTGGTTCTGCATGTAATATTGAAATGTTGCAGGGGGTTTTATGTGAATGTTTGTTAATTAAAGTAATTAAAAATTTCTGAATAAAACTAATAAAAGAGTTCTATTAAATGAGAGAGCATTAAATTTGGAGAAATTTAATGCATTTAAAGTGGAGACTTTAAAAGAGAATGTGAAGGGGCAAATTTATGTGGAGGGAGTTACCACCACATGAATGAGGAGGTGAAGGGTCACCCCTTGGGGCGCCGGCCATGGGGAGGGTGATACGTTGCAAACGTATCCATAATTTTTGATGTTCCATGCTTGGTTTTATCTACTTTCTTATGTTTTGTCCACACTTTGGAGTAATTTTCATATGATTTCTTGGACTAACCTATTAACAAGAACCCTAGTTCCAGCTGCCTATTTTCTGTTGTTTTTGGTTCCAGGAAAGTCAGAAAATGAATATTCTCGGAATTGGACGGGGCAAAAGCTAAAAATCCTATTTCACGAGAAGACTCCCGGAGGCAGAATATGAGACAGAGTGGGGCTGGGGCCCAGCCACACCACCTGGCCGCTCGGGCTGGGCCTGGCCGCGCCAGGGGGTGGTCTGGCCGCTCCAGGCACCCCTCGGTCTCCCTCTTCGCCTATAAGATGCCTTCTAAGCTAAAAACTCTAGGGGGTTCGATGTTTTTCCAGAAAGAGTTCCGCTACGCCACCACCACCAGATTCAGCGATTCGGAACTAGAAACTCCGTTCTGGCACCCTGCCGGGACAGGGAATTGGAGGAGATCATCGCCATCATCATCACTATCGCATCTCCATCGACCATCCATGTTTCCCCCCATCTATGAGTGAGTAATCCCCCGCTGTAGGCTATGGGGATGGTAGGGATTGGATGAGATCGTTCATGTGATGGCATCAGATTGTTAGGGCATGGTGCCTACTATCTTCTATTAGTGCTTTATGACTTTGTTGCGACTTGTTATGCTTAATGCTTGTCACTAGGGCCCGAGTGCCATGATTTCAGATCTAAACATGTTATTGATTCATTATGATAGTATTGTTTATGGTCTTACCTGCAAGTTGTATAGACACGTTGTTGTCCGGAACCAATTGCCCCGAAGTGACAGAAATCGGGATAACCGGAGGGAATGGCTTTGATGTGAGGATCACATGTGTTCATGGAGTGTTCATGCTTTTCTCCGGTGCTCTATTCAAAGGAGCACCTTAATTGCCAGTAGTTCCCTTGAGGCCCCGCTACAAACGGGCTGGCAGGACAAAAGATGTTTTGCAAGTTCTCATTGCGAGCACGTATGACTATATATGGAACACATGCCTAGGATTATCTAGTACTTGGATGCTTTATCTTATTTATTTGCAATTTCCCTATGTTCTGATTTCCATGTGAATTGTCTTGTCCATGCAACGCCCGTCCATCCATCCCTATGCCTACCGCACTCGAATCCTACTGTTTACTACTATTGTTACTACTGTCTTTACTTTACTACTGCTGCTATTTTACTATTCCTATTACAAAACTGTTGCTACTGATAAACTCCTGTGAGCAAAATTGTTTCCAGGTGCAGCTGAATTGACAACTCAGTAGTTAAGGCTTATAAATATTCTTTGGCTCCCCTTGTGTCGAATCAATAAATTGGGTTTCACTCCCCTCAAAAATACTGCGATACACCTCCTATACTTGTCGATCATCAGAGGGGCATCCCCTCCTCCTATAAAAGGCCCCCCTCTCACACCTTCACACTCACACCTCCTCGTGAAGGATCTATCTCCCCCTCTAGTATTTTCCCCCATGGTCTCGGATTAGCGAGATACATGTTCCTGGTGGCTTTATCTGGAAAGGATTTGTTGCTTCTGCTGCATCGCTGGAGCGAGGGATAGAGGTTGTCGGGGTACCGGACGTGTGTGCGATCACGGATGCACTGCTGCTTTGCGGTGCTAGAGTTGGTGGTGTTGGACTTGCTGGAGTTGGATCTGACGAACATGCTAGAGCCGGACCTGCTGGACTTCATCACGATCTTGAGATCGGCAAGTGTACGACTACATCATCCACGAGTTCCATCTCGTTAACAAAGATTTGTTGTCTTTGAGGGTATGTTCTCTATGGATGTATATCCACCCGTTGCTTGTATCTAGTAGATAGATCCTGGCGTATAGTGATGACCCACAAGTATAGGGGGTGTATCGCAGTATTTGCGATAAGTAAGAGTGTCGAACCCAATGAGGAGCAGAAGGTGCTGGCTAGTGGTATGGATCAGGAATTCTCTGCAAATACTTAGCAAACGGATTTTTAGGGGTTTTTGATAAAGCAAGTAAAAAAGTGTGAATAAATAAAAGACAGTAGGAACAAATGCAGCAAGTGGCCCAATCCTTTATGCAGCAAAGGACAAGCCGGTTGTATTACTTAAGATGACAAAACGTTCTCGAGGACACATGGGAAGACTGTCAAGTGCTTTCGCTTCATATAGTTGATTAATCTTCTTTAGCTTGCTAAGTGTTGTGTGGGTGAACCTGTGCTAATGTACCAACCTTCCTAGGACTAATACATACTTGTTATTATACCCTTTGCAAACATCCGTAAGTACAAGAAAGTAATTAAGGTAGAAACCTAACCACAGCTTTAAACTCTAAGACCCTTACGTCCCTTGTGCAATGGTTTCCGAACGGGGGTTCAGGTTTCTATCACTCCGGCAATCCCTACTAGTAGTAGCCAAATACACAATGCATTCCCCTAGGCCCATATAGGTGAAGTGTCATGTAGTCGATGTTCACATGACACCACTAGAAGAAGTACACCACAACTTAAATATCAAACTATTGAATCTTTCTCAACACGACTCCACTACTAACAACATGTCTTCTCCCATGTCCTCAAGAACAAAACGAACTACTCACAAGACATCATATGGATCATGATCAGAGATGGAATAATGATGTATAACAATCTGAACATAAACAATAATTTAATGGTTCACTCAATAGCATCAACTACAAAGAGTAATCAACATCGGGAAAGTTTCCCCTATGAACTATGCAAGATTCAACCTAATTGTTACAGCAATATGGAGATGGTGATGAGGGTGCTGATAGTGATGATGGTGGTGATGATGATGATGATCCTGATGAAGTGCAACTTGATGGTGGTGTTGATGGCGACGATCTCCCCTCTTCGGGAAGGAATTCCCCCGGCAAAAATCTCTCTGCCGGAGAGATCTTTCTCTCTCGGTGTTTTCCGCCCAGCAGAGGTAGCAGAAGCTTTCTGTGGTCGCCCCCTTAGTCTTAGGGTTTCAGGAGGATAATATACGCTAGAGGGGAGTGCCAGGGGTGCACCAGGGCGGCCACACCACCTGGTGGCACGACCTAGGCTGGCCCGGGCCAGGGGGTGGTGTGGGCCCCATGTGGCCCATCTCTAGCCCCCCTTCTGTCTTCCTTCGTCTTCTGGAAAAATAGGATTTTCCGTATATTTTCCCGGATTTTCTGATCTTCGCGAATTTTGCTTCCAAAGAGCACCTTTTCCATCAGAATCTTGACTACAGCGGTCCATGCTCCAAAAGTCATCAACCATGCAAAAACAGATGAAATAACATAAGTATCACCTCTCAATACGAAATATATCAATGAATAATAGTGAATTATGACATAGAATAGTGATGCAAAATGGACGTATCATATAGTGGTTCACATCGTAGGAATTTTTTGTTTTCTATGCTGTGAACCCTTCAAACTGATGGTGACGTAAGGAGTATATCATATACTTCACAGTTAGATGCATAAGAACCAACAAGCAAGCAAGCAAACACCGCATTACTAAACAAGAAAAAAATGTTCCCCCAGATTTTTGCAATCTTGACAACTAATCAGGGTTGCTGAAATTTGGATGTTACAGACCTTTCACCCTTAAAAGTAAGGTTAGGAGATTTGATTCGGAGTTAGTGTTATGTGTCTTGAGTGTATTAACTTACAGAATTCATCTTCGAATGTGGTTACTGTGTTGGTGGAGCTGAACTTCAATCTTCTTGGATGCACAGAGAGTTGAGTAGGTTCTAGTCCTCACCGTGATGGATGATCTTCTTTTCCTAACGATCTCGATCTCTCGAGGGTTTAGGCTAGGCGGATTACCTCAATTTTGAACTTCACGGAGTACCCTTCAGATAATAGAATCTACACCTTGGTGTACTTTTCTCTAAGGATCCATTGCTCTTCCTCATGGGCGTAGCATCTCCTAATTAATGACTTTAGGGGCAAAACTCTTGAGTTTGTTTCTGGCAGAAGGTTACTCTATTTTTTTAGGAAAGACGTAGTCTTTCCCCCTTAGGATCAGACTAGGTTAGCTCGAAGATAACACATTCTTCCTTCTTGGTGTCATTGGATAATATTCAGAAGACTGTCCTCAACCTTTCTGTATGGAGTTGAAATCTTCAGATGTCGTTCGTGAAGTTGGGTCCCATATAATACTTTATCGCACTTAGTCTATTCAAAACTGCTAATTTCGTGGATCATCCAAACTGGGTAGTCTGATGGGGATTAGCGAGTCTGTGGTCCTTCAGGTAAGTCTTTGTCAACACCCGGATTTTTAATCCTAGATGCCTGTTATGCCATACATCGCAATCCTAGGATTACCATTTTTGCGAGACATAACGGATTGGATATCACAGTACATCATCCATTACAAACCATAATAAGGTCTTACACAAATAAAGGATCTCATGATCCACTCTTAGTACAAACAAGTAGTGGAATAATAAGCATAGCGATGGGCTCTACCTTCAGTGTCACAGGCAATGCTAATGATGGGAGATGATCCTAGTTGTGGTAGCCATCCTGTTGTCCTTCCTCCTAATAATCCTCCTCATAGTCTGGCCACGGGAATAGCCAGGGACAAAGCCATGAGTACTCTTTAAGTACTCGCAAACTATCACTAATAAGTGAGGTAGTTCTAGTAGGAATGCTAAACTCTAAGTTTATTTGCAAAGCTAGAATTGAAACCTAAGCTGAGTTCAGAAACAAAGAAAGATAAAAAAGTTCTAAATCACTTAAGTTGGGAACCTAGTTTTCATAGTCACAACCCTGTTGTGTTCAAGTCAAGTCACCATTCATTTTGTAAGTCATTTTGAAAACATCTGACGACAAAACAGTATGGCCACTCCAACTATTCATGACCACACGCGGCTGTTCGAATAGTTTGACACTCTGCAGAGATGGTACACTTTCACCACAAAATTCGATACATTTGTCAGGGACAACCCTGAATCATCATTCTTAGTATGCGGATAATCAATCATAACCTTTCCTTTACACACTCTAGTATAAGCACCTCTCCTATGAGCTTGGCCTCCTAGCCATGGCCATCTGCCATCCTGGGCACTTCATAGGTGGACATCATCAAGAGGTAGCCTCAGCTCAAACCTCTTCCGCGAGGGAACCCATACTAATGCATATAAACTTCCGGCTCAGCCTTACCCAATTCAGGTATTGTGGTTGTATGGTAAAATTGGAATGGTATCACATCCGAACCCAACCATAGGTTTTTATAACGGGCTAAGGCTCATGCCTCAACATTTTCATCATCATAAACCATTTGTGTTTCTCAACACATGTCAAAACATCTCAATAGAATGACTCATCATTCCAAGGTTTTCATAAGCATTTTCACCAAGTATTCCCATCTAAAGTGATCAAGTTTTTGGCTTAGCACTAGCTACTAAGTTAAGAGTGTTCACTAAGGTGGGGTGCTAATCTCAATCCCATGCCATAGAATGACATCTAGTATAGGCCAAGTTTTATACAATTTATGCTATCTACACTACTTTCTAAAATATCACAAAGCATTTCTAAAAGTAAAGAAACTTTGGTAAACCAAAAGTAAGCTTGTAAGTAAAACTTGGGATGGGTATAAATCAGAAAGTATAACCAAGCATGCCTAATGCACCATGCTTAGGTTACCTTGTATAATTCTAGCTTTCTAATAATAGCTTGCCTTCATTGGTGCAGTGATTGAAGTTCTCTTCGTCTTCTTCGATGAAGAACTCTTCCTCGTAGACTTGGTCGGTACTATCGTCTATAAATGAAATACGGGATACACAATCACCAAACAATACTTAACTAGTCTATTAAACACACTAAGGCACATACTTGATGATCTAGCATCATCACACTCATCACAAGATTTAAAGAACTAGTTTCATTTATTTTATTTGAGAAAAGTAATTTCTACTAATTGAAAATATTTAAGATTTAATATTCCCCAATTAAAATATGGGACCATGTGGACACATGTCATCACCACATATTCTAATACATGGGAATGTTATTTAAAGGTTTGATCATATTTCAATAAGTTTAAGATTATCATTTAAATGATTTAAAGTGACTAGAAATGCCCTAATAGCATTATTTTGGTACTAGTCCAAAGTCACTATAGGCAAACCTAAATATTATTACATATTCATATAGGTATTACCAAATGTGATTTTTAAGAGTTGGAATCAACTCAAAAGCTATTATCGTTGATTTTTGAAAAATGTTTAAATGTAGAAAAGTCTCTATCTTGTTATTTTTGCTATATGTGATCTCTAACTCCAATTGATTTAAATCCAACGGGTTTGGATAGATAATTTAATTATCTTTCTAAAAAAATTTGAATCATTCCATTTTGTTAAGTGAATCTCTCTGAGTTTATTTTTAAACAAGTGGACAGAATCTAGTTTAAACCTAAATGGAAAAACCTCTATTTGAATCTGTGGGCTAGCGCGGGAGAAGAAATGGGCCAGCCCAGTGGTGCTCCGCGGCACAGAGGGCAACTGACAGGGGGTCCACATGTTAGCGACTAATTCTAACCAAAGAGGTACGGGGCAATCTCAGCCGTGCGATTAGAACACGAACCTACGACCGTGGTTCATCGTCCCCAGTGAACAACTCCGGCGAGAGAAAACCCTAACGCGACACGGTGGGGGTACATGGGGGTTTACCAGGGCTCTAGCTAGACGTGACGATGGGGGCGATCGAGCTGGTGGACGACGGCGGTTATAGGCATGGTCATGGGGGCTCATGGGGCAGTCGCAATCAACGACGCCTCTTCTCCTCTGCTGCGGCGAGCTCCGGCTAAATTCCGGCGAACTAGGGCTCGATTGGCTCTAGGGAGAAGTGTGGGGTGGTCAGTGCTGGGGGAGGCCTCCTTTTATAAGCTCGATGAAGGGGCAGAGCGGCATGGTCAAGCGACGGTGGCGACACGGCTACGAGCTATTAGCGGCATGGCTGCGAGCGGCGGTCGACCTAGTGCTCCCTAGCGGTCCTCTAAGGCTTAAAGGCATGGCTAGGGGCGGTGGCATTTGGTCCAGCGCGACTGGTGCTATACGCGGCAGAAGTGGCATTCGACGCGGCACACGGTGGCTGTGGGTCAAGCGGCGGCGAACGGGCATGTCTAGGCACCTCTTGTGGTCGTGGCAAAGCGGTGCGTGCGGGATGCAGTCAAGGCACGACATGTGCACGCTTGTCGGGCGCGGCGCTCTGGTGCGTGCTCGGCATGGCGCAGACACGGTGGGCGCGACGTGCTAGGGGTGGTCCAGGGCCTGGCAGTGCTCGGGGAAGGCACATAGAGGGGCAGTAGGGTGCGGCGATCCTCCTAGGCACAGCGGGAGTGAGCGGGGTGGTCTGTTGGGAGCATTCCATGCTCGATTGCTGGGCATGGCGCTCGAGTGGCACGACACTGCTGCAAGCGGCTAAGGGGTAGCTTTTTTATGGCCTGGTTGTGACTAGAGGGGACAAGGGGAGTGGATTGAGGCCTTAGTGGCGCTTGATCACTGCTCTAGAACAGTAATAGTTAGGCGAAATAAATTTTGCCTGCCAAGTCCTTGATCAAATGGCCGCAAGAAATTTATATTTGAATTTTGAAAATATTTTTGGTGTGTGATCTGATCTTATGCTTCGTAGTCTCTAGTTGCTTGGGATTGTCAAGTGGAGTTGGTTTGGTGCGTTTTTGCAAAAGTAGGATCTTCACATATGCATTGGATTCCATTTTCAAATGTCATTTAAAATTAGTGGCTAAGTGTTTTTGTAAGTTTGTAAAGTGGGCCATGGTACATCTTTAATTGGTATAGCAAGGGGTGAAAAGTGTTTAGAAAGTTTCTGTTTGAAATTGACTTCTAGAAACACCAAAAGTGGCCTAGTGGATTAAAATTGTCAAAATGACCATTTGCATTATTTAATCTTATTTGATTTCTTTTTCTTTGGATTTTGTTTGTAAATGTACTAGATGATGTGGCATTCACCTTTAAATTGATTCATATCATTTAGAACAAACCAATCTGGCATTTACACACAATTCTATACTAATGCAACCAACACATGCATTCATAATTATTTTAATAATAAAACGTTTTTGTTAACCCTAAATTGGGTGATTTGCACTTTGATAACCTTGATTAAAGATTTGGGATGTTCCAGTCTTTAGCTGAGCAAGTAGAGAGACTTCATAGAATCTTTAGTTAGGTTCTCCTCTGATGACTCGTGAGTTGCTGTTTGGCGGACAGACGTCGGATCTAGAGATCTTTTCGGAAGTATCTTTGGGTAGGAAGTCTTCTGTAGATTGAGTGGAAAGATGCAGTCATTCTACCTTAGAGTTTTACTAAGGTTCATCAATAAGGGTGCAGATCTTTTGTCTTGAAGTGCTGGCATGATGCTAGAGAAAGGCTGTATTTTCCCTGGGTCTTGAGTTGAGGTCTTCGAGTGACGCCCTATTTCACAAACCTTGGTGGGGGTGGTTTCCTAACGAAGCCTTAAGGAGTGATCTCAGGGCAAGTTAGCGGTTTAAGACTCATATAGATAGTCTTCGGTCGAGGTAGGGAAGCTCACTTCGGAGAAACGTCTTCACTTGTCTTCCTTGCGTTGTTTCTACTTGATGGCGGAGTGAACTCATTGTCTTCATGCTTCCTTATTATCCGGATCCAGTGTATTTCTAACCTTCTAGGGAGGAACTTCCCATCGGTTTGGGTTGGGTCGACTATAATGGTTAGTCTCCTGAGGTGGTCGGAAGCTCTAATATACCGAATGTTAGTGTAGTTAGGTCTTCACTTCTTGCCTTTGTAGGTAAGTCTTGTGGTTTCTAGTGGATGGTGGGGATCCTTCGGTGGTCGACTTCCAACTTCACGGGATTTTTGCTATTGTCAGTATGTGAGTAATGGCGTGCGATGGTGGAGATGAGTATCGAGGAGCGAGTTTGACAAAGTACGCCATCCTGCTGAGGATAAATCTTCGGGTTGCTCTCACTTGACGGTGTCGAACTCCTGGTTATTGCGATGCTTTTTCTCTCATCATTCCAAAGGTTAGTAGGGTTCTCATTACCGACAACAAACAGGGGTTCCTGAGGCACTAGGTGGGATATCAATCCTCGAGTCACATTTTACTAAGGTCAGAACAAACCACAACACACATATAAGGTGCACAGAGTGACGAGGTCGCAATGTCCTTTACAAACACACACATCAAGCAACACATTATGCACTTAGGCAAGCAAACACGACCAAGTGTAGAGACCAAGGAGTTAACTACTTGCGATATAGGGGAATCCTAGTTTAAGACTATTAATCCTAGGCGTCACGTTGTTGCGGTCTGGGCCACTATCCTGTAGATGAAGCCTTCGTCGTATATTTAGACGCTTCTTGATAGTGTAGCACTTGATTTCTTTGGATTATGAGGATTCCATGGGTAGGATGACATTGTAGTCTCCTTGTGTTTGCTGGTAGTTGCTTCTCTTAATCTTGTTATCATCGTCTTCACCGGGTTCTGGGCCCTATGTGTTTGAAATCTGTAGGTTTGAAATTCGGACGAGAGTTAGAGGAAACCATTTTCGAAATCATTTAATTTCAAGTAAGAGAAGAAGTAGAACTTTTCGAAGATCATTGAGAAACTAGTTTTTGAAAGCCGGTGTTTTCAAAATAGTGTTCTTGTCTAACGACCATGCTAACTAAGGTTATCCTACAGTTAGGATCTCTCTGATACCAAGTCTGTGGGGCACCGGATTAATCCTCCGAGAATCCCTATTATGCATACTCCACGATCCCATGATCAGTCTGTCGTGGTACATAACCAACAAGCATCAAAGTAAACATCCAATACTTAAACAGATACATTTCATACCTTAATTTCCATTATGGCTACATCAACATTTTCAGCAGACTTCATCAAACGTAGAGCCCGAGCCATGCCTTAACCTACAGGCAGCTGACTAGGAGAACATCCTAGTTTGCATAGTTGTCAATGTCACCTTCTTCTTGCTATCTGACCAAGTTAATAGCCAGGGACAATGTCAGTGAGTACTTTGAATGTACTCGCAAACCACCTTAAGATAACAATAAATAAGAGAGGATATGCAATATGGCTCTGGTAGTAGGAGGGCTCCATGAGGGGTTCTTTTCTAAAATAGTTTCTCTTGTAGATATAGCATCTCCGCATCTCTTGTAGATATAGCATCTTAGCTAAAACGGGGTCTCCAAAGGGGTATGGTGTTACCCACCTACTATCATACTAAGGGCAGGTTGAAGGAAATATGCCCTAGGAGTCAATACATGTGTGTTTAATAAACAAAAAGGGTTCCTAGTTATGCCTCTCTTATAGACTAGCTTGTTGATTAACAAGATGATCAAGGTTTCCTGATCATGGACATTGGATGTTGTTAATAACAAGGTCACAGCATTTGTGAAATGATGTTATGAACAATCATCAGAAGTATAGCATTACGATCAAGTCATTATGTTTCATACGAAGTAGTCTTAGTCCTTAGGCCATGAGATCATGTTAATTGCTAACACCGGAAGAGTATCTTGATAACATCAAATGTCACACCGTAACAGGGTGACTATAAAGGTGGGTTCAGTTCTATGAAGGTGTTATGTTGAGGCTCATGGATCAAGAGTGGAATTTGTCAATCTATGATCGAATCTCGGACATGTATTATATCATGAGGCAAAGGGATTAAGTTACTAGCGTTAAAGGTTCTCACGATCACAGAATTCATCGTTGAATATGCAGGAGTCAGTATGGATCTCCAGGTCCCGCTTCTGATTATTGATCTGAGGGGAGTCTCAATCATGTCTGCATTATTTGTGAACCGTAGGGTGACACACTTAAGGGTTGTTGGACACCATTTAGGAGCAAAAATGTTTCAGACAAAGGGTTTTCAAAACGCAGGAAATGTTTCGATAGAAACAGGAATTGTTTCGGGTGAAATTGCAGAAACTGGTTCTGCATGTGATATTGAACTGTTGCAAGGGGTTTTATGTAAATGTTTATTAAGTAAAGTAATTAACAAAATTCTGAATAAAATAAATAAAAGAATTTTATTAAATTGAGAGTTGCATTTAATTTGGTGGAAATTAAATACATGTGAGTGGTATTTTGGGTGGAGGCCATGTTTATGTGAGTGGAGGTTCACCACATGAATGAAGGAAGGGAGGAGTCCCCCCCCTCATGCATCGGCTATGGTAGGGGAGGGGTCTACCTTCCTCCTATATAAAGCCCCCCTCTCCCCTCTCACAAACCACACCTCCTCATGAAGGATCTCTCTCCCCCTCTAGATATTCCCCCATGGTCTCGGATTAGCGAGATACATGTTCCAGGTGGCCTTGCGTCTGGAAGGAGTTGCTGCTTCCGCTGATTCGCTGGAGCGAGGAGGTGGAGGTTGTCCGGTGGCTTGGACGTGTGTGAGAGGATGGATGCGCTGCTGATTTGCGACGCTCGGACTTCCACGGGATCTTGAGATCGACAAGCGTACGACTACATCAACCACGAGTTCCTACTCGTTAAAAAAACTTGTTGTCTTCGAGGGTAAGTTCTCCATGGATGTATGTCCACCCGTTGCTCTGTATCTAGTAGATAGATCTTGGCGTATAGTTCTCATCATAGGAAATTGTGTTTTCTATGTTGCGGACCCAATAGTGGTATTAGAGCCTAATCTATGCATAGGTGCTTTGCACGGGTAGTACACATATGTTTATGTGTGGGCGATGATGATCATGTTATTGCATCTTCTATGTACTTTGGATATTGGTGGCATAGTGGGATGAAGCGGCCCGGACCAACCTTACATGTCATCGTACATGAGACCGGTTCCATGACTGTCATGCAACTACTTTTTCATAAGTGGCTAGCGGGTGTCTGTCTCTCCTACTATAGTCAATATCTGATTTACAACGAGTTGCTAATAACTTGGTTATCCTCGTTCTGGTTCATATTCGTTGGTAAGACCGGTTCAATCTCCGAAAGACCTGAGCCACGTAAAACTTGCAATTGATAAATTAGAGGCGTCTAGTTTAGATCGTTGCTGGGCTAGTGTCTTGATATGGTATTATTGAAAGGAGATGTATGATAGATACTCTTACAACTCACTTAATCTGTAAGTTCCATAGACCTTGGCCTTACACACAAAGGAATGATAGAGATCATACCACGATACAAATGATAGAGATTAAATGCATGGACCATATCATCTCACTTCACACATTAGATGTTAGCATCTTACATTGCTAGTTTGGCGCTTTTGGTAGCATTATAAGATGATCCCTCATTTAGATATCAAGATAAAAATGTGTTTTTCCTTAAGTATACACCGTTTTGTGGATCGTGTTTTGAGGCATCACATGATGATCGGGTGTTTTTGACTCTACGCTTTCATACAACGGGTGTAAGACAGTTTTACACACACGAATACTAAGGTTCTTACTTGGCGAGCCTAGCATGTACAGACATGGCCTCGGAACACAGACCGAAAGGTTAAGCATGAGTCATATAGTTGATATGATGCCCATATATATGCTCCCCTTTGAAGCTACACCAACTCACGTGATGATCGGACTTGGTGTAGTGGATTTGGTTCATGTAATCATCAAAAGGACACGAGGGATGTCGTTTTTGAGTGGGAGTTCATTAGTAATTTGGATTAGTTAAACTCAATCTATCATAAACTTAGTCTAAATATACTTTAAAAATTCTGTTGTAGATGGCACCACCTGCATTTAATTTCAATGTGTTCATGGAGAAAGAGAAGCTTGCTGCAAATGGTAGCAACTTCACCAACTGGGCTATGAATTTGAGGATTCTCCTCACTGCTGCACAAAAGCAATATGTGCTAGAGGCGCTGCTAGGCCCCCCACCAGCTCCTGATGCCCCTGACGAGGAAAAGAACGTCTATATAACTCGTCAGCAGGACCACAACTTAGTTCATTGCGGCATACTGTATGGGCTAGACCAGAACTTGGAAAGCGTTTCGAAAATGGCAATGCCTTTGCTACCATGGGAGAATTGAAAATGATTTTCGATACCCATGCTGCCGTAGAGAGTTATAATGCTTCTGAAAGTTCTTTAGCTGCATGATGGAGGAGAACAACTCCGTTAGTGAGCACGTACTCAAAATGTCTGGGTACGCCGATAAGCTTGTGTCCTTGGGAATAATGATTCACATTGACTTAGGCATACATCGTGTTCTCCAATCTCTACCACCTAGCTATAAGAGCTTCGTGATGAACTATAATATGCAGGGCATGAAGAAGTCTCTTCCCGAGCTTCTGTCAATGCTTATGACTACAGAAGTGGAGATTAGGAAAGAACATCAAGTGTTGATGATCAATAAAACCACCGGTTTCAAGAAGGACAAGAAAGGAAAGCAGAAGGGAAAGAAGGGCGGCAAATCTGTTGTCGCGCCTGAAAAGAAACCCCGAGCTGGCCCTAAGTCTGATACCGAGTGCTACTATTGCAAGGGGACTGGCCATTGGAAGCGCAACTGCCCCAAGTATTTGGCGGACAAGAAGGCTGGCAAGGCAAACAAAGGTATATGTGATATACATGTTATTGATGTGTACTTGACTAGTACTCGTAGTAGCACCTGGGTATTTGATACGGGATCGGTTGCTAATATATGTAACTTGGTTCAGGGGCTGCGTAACAAGCGACAACTAGCAAGGGATGAGGTCAAGATGCGGGTCAGCAATGGATCAAGAGTTGATGTGATCGCCGTCGGAACGATGCCTCTCCATATGCCGTCGGGATTAGTTATAAACCTGAATAATTGTTATTTGGTGCCTGCACTGAGCATGAACATTGTATCTGGATCGTTTTCGATGCAAAGTGGTTATTCATTTAAGTCTGAAAACAATGGTTGTTCAATTTATATGAATAATATCTTTTATGGTCATGCACCTGTGTTTAATGGTTTATTTCTGTTGGATCTCGATAGTAGTATTACGCATATTCATAATGTTGATGCTAAAAGGATTAAACTTGATAATGATATATCTGCATATATGTGGCACTGCCGTCTACGTCATATTGGCTTTAAACGCATGAAGAAACTCCATTCTAATGGACATTTGGAATCACTTGATTTTGAATCATTTGATACATGTGAGCCATGCCTTATTGGCAAGATGACTAGAACGCCGTTTTCCCGTTCAATGGAACGGGCAACAGATTTATTGGAAATCATCCATACTGATGTGTGTGGACCAATGAGTGTGTCGGCGCGAGGTGGATATCGTTCTTTTGTTACTTTCACGGATGATATGAGTAGATACGGGTATATCTATTTGATGAAACATAAGTCTGAAACCTTTGAAAAGTTCATGGAATTTTAGAATCAAGTTGAAAATCATCGTAACAGAAATATCAAATTTCTGCGGTCCGACCGTGGAGGAGAGTATCTTTGTTACGAGTTTAGCACACATATGAAGACTCTGGAATAGTTTCACAACTTACGCCTACCGGAACACCACAACGTAATGGTGTGTCAGAACGTCGTAATCGTACTTTATTGGATATGGTTCGATCTATGATGTCTCTGACAGACTTGCTATTGTCATTTTGGGGTTATGCACTGGAAACCGCTGCATTCACTTTACATAGGGCACCATCTAAATCCATTGAAAAGACACCGTATGAATTATGGTTTGGAAACAAACATAAGCTGTCATTTCATAAAGTTTGGGGATGCGATGTTTATGTGAAGAAATTTCAACTGGATAAACTCGGACCCAAAGCGGAAAAATGCGTCTTCATAGGATACCCTAAGGAAACGATTGGGTATACCTTCTATCACAGATCCGAGGGCAAGGTTTTTGTTGCCAAGAATGGATCCTTTCTTGAGAAGGAGTTTCTCGCGAAAGGTGTGAGTAGTCGGAAGGTAGAACTCGAAGAGGTTATTGAACCTTCTCTTCATGAAATGGCGAGTAGCACAGCACCAAAAGTTGTTTCGGAGTTAACTTCACCTAATGAGGAGAGAGCTAATGATATTGATCATGAAACTCCAAAAGAGGACACTATCGAACCTCGTAGGTCAAGCAGGACACGTGCAGCTCCTGAACTGTACGACAATCCTGTTATGAATTTCATGATTGATGAAATAGATGACCCTGCGACATATGAAGAAGCGATGATGAGCCCTGATTCCAACAAATGGCTAGAAGCCATGAAATCCGAGATGGAATCCATGTACGAAAACAAGGTTTGGACCTTGGTACACTTACCTCACGATCGAAAGGCCGTTCAGAATAAATGGATTTTCAAAAGAAAAAATGATGCTGATGGTAATGTGACCATCTATAAGGCTCGACTTGTCGCAAAGGGGTTTCGAAAAATTCAAGGAGTTGACTACGATGAGACATTCTCTCCCGTAGTGATGCTTAAGTCGGTTAGGATTATGTTAGAAATTGCTGCATATTTCGATTATGAAATATGGCAGATGGATGTCAAAACTGCGTTCCTCAATGGTAATATTGAAGAAGAGTTGTATATGATACAACCTAAGTGTTTTGTCGATCCTAAGGATGCTGATAAGGTATGCAAACTTCAGCGATCCATCTATGGACTGAAGCAAGCATCCCGGAGTTAGAATATCCTCTTTTATGAGGTGATCAAAGAGTTTGGATTTGTCTAAACTTATGGAGAGGCTTGTATTTACAAGAAAGTGAGTGGGAGTAATGTGGCATTTCTAATATTATATGTGGATGACATATTATTGATTGGAAATGATATAGATCTTTTAAATAGTGTTAAAAGTTATCTAAACAACAAATTTTCGATGAAGGACCTTGGTGAAGCTTCATATATATTAGGCATTAAAATCTATAGAGATAGATCAAGACGCCTAACTGGGCTATTGCAGAGTACATACCTTGATAAGATATTAAAGAAGTTTAATATGGACGGAAGTAAGAAGGGGTTCTTACCTATGTTGCAAGGCAAGACATTGAGTAAGACTCAAAGTCCGGCTACGGCGGAAGAAAGAGAGATAATGGATAAGATCCCCCATGCCTCAGCCATAGGCTCTATAATGTACGCCATGCTATGTACAAGACCAGATGTGGCACGTGCTATTAGTTTTACTAGTAGGTACCAATCTGATCCATGTTCGGAACACTAGATAGTGGTCAAGAATATCCTTAAGTACTTGAGAAGAACTAAGGATATGTTTCTTCTATACAGAGGTGAAGAGGAGCTAGTTGCTAAGTGTTATGTCGATGCTAGCTGTGGCACTAGTCCGGATGACTCTAAGTCTCAATCCGGATACGTATTTCTCTTGAACGGAGCAGCAGTTGGTTGGAGGAGTTCCAAACAACCCGTAGTGGCTGGATCAAGGACGGAGGCGGAATATGTTGTTGCTTCAGAAGCGGCACAGGGCGCGGTTTGGATGAAGGAGTTCATAACGGAACTAGGTGTTGTTCCTAGGGCATTGGACCCAATGGTGATCTACTGTGACAACAATGGAGCCATAGCCAACGCCAAGGAACCATGGTCTCACAAGAATTCGAAGCATATTAAGCACCGGTTTCACTCCATCCGCGAGCATGTCAAGGATGGAGATATAAAGCTTTCTAAAGTGCACACGAACCTGAATGTAGCAGATCCATTGACTAAAGTTCTCCCTAGGGAAAAACATGATCAACACCAGAACTCAATGGGTGTTAGATTTATCACTATGTAAACTAGATTATTGTCTCTGGTGCAAGTGGGATGCTGAAGGAAATATGCCCTGAGAGGCAATAATAAAGTTGTTATTATGTATTCCTTGTATATGATAGATGTTTATTTTGCATGCTATAATTGTATTGATAGGACACGTCAATACATGTGTGTTTAATAAACAAAAAGGGTTCCTAGTTATGCCTCTCTTATAGACTAGCTTGTTGATTAACAAGATGATCAAGGTTTCCTGATCATGGACATTGGATGTTGTTAATAACAAGGTCACAGCATTTGTGAAATGATGTGATGAACATTCATTCGAAGTATAGCATTAGATCAAGTCATTATGTTTATATTGCTATAACATCATACGAAGTAGTCTTAGTCCTTACACCATGAGATCATGTTAATTGCTAACACCGGATGAGTATCTTGATAAGATCAAACGTCACACCGTAACAGGGTGACTATAAAGGTGGGTTCAGTGCTATGAAGGTGTTATGTTGAGGCTCATGGATCAAGAGTGGAATTTGTCAATCTATGATCGAATCTCGGACATGTATTATATCATGAGGCAAAGGTAGATATACTCTAGGCCCTATCGGATAGATAGATATACTCTGGGCCCTGTCGGTGATATCACATTAAGATAGCTTGCAAGCAACTGATGTGATCACTAGAATGTTATATCATGGGAACGAGAAAAGAGTGGATATGGGTAACGAGATCAAACTAGGTATTTGGATACCGATGATCGAATCTCGGACATGTATTATATCATGAGACAAAGGGATTAAGTTACTAGCATTAAAGGTTCTCACGATCACAGAAGTCATCGTTGAATATGCAGGAGTCAGTATGGATCTCCAGGTCACGCTTCTGATTATTGATCTGAGAGGAGTCTCAATCATGTCTGCATTATTCGCAAACCGTAGGGTGACACACTTAAGGGTTGCTGGACACCATTTAGGAGCACAAATATTTCAGACAAAAGGTTTGCAAAGTGGAGGAAATGTTTCGATAGAAACAGGAATTGTTTCGGGTGAAATTGCAGAAAGTGGTTCTACATGTGATATTGAAATGTTGCAAGGGGTTTTATGTGAATGTTTGTAAATTAACGTAATTAACAAAATTCTGAATAAAATAAATAAAAGAGTTTTATTAAATTGAGAGTTGCATTTAATTTGGTGCAAATTAAATACATGTGAGTGGGATATTGGGTGGAGGCCATGTTTATGTGAGTGGAGGTTCCCCACATGAATGAAGGAGGGGAGGACTCCCCCCCCCCCTCATGCACCGGCTATGGTAGGGGAGGGGTCTCCCTCCCTCCTATATAAATCCCCCCTCTCCCCTCTCACAAACCACACCTCCTCATGAAGGATCTCTCTCCCCCTCTAGATATTCCCCCATGGTCTCGGATTAGAGAAATACATGTTCCAGGTGTCCTTGCGTCTGGAAGGAGTTGCTGCTTCCGCTGATTCACTGGAGCGAGGAGGTGGAGGTTGTCCGGTGGCTTGGACGTGTGTGCGAGGACGGATGCGCTGGTGATTTGTGGTGCTCGGACTTCCACACGATCTTGAGATCGGCAAGCGTACGACTACATCAACCACGAGTTCTTACTCGTTAACAAAACTCGTTGTCTTCGAGGGTAAGTTCTCCATGGATGTATGTCCACTCGTTGCTCTGTATCTAGTAGATAGATCTTGGCATATAGTTCTCATCGTAGGAAATTTTTTGTTTTCTATGATGCGGACCCAACACAAGTAGGTGTCATAAAGGGGTTGCATTGTACTCAGCAGTACAATGGTGTAATGGGTTGGAGGAGCCAAGCCGCTACCCGATATACATCATCATATAATAAAACAGAGCAGTTTTCATAAATAGTAGATAAAACATGCATAAGTAAAATAGTAGGACAAGGCTTATGAGCAAGAAGGTGGCTTGCCTGAGATCAGCAATATGGTAATATGTCCCTGGACTTCTTCTTAGAGAACCATAATAATCCAATAATAACAATAGAACAATCCCTTCTTCTCGATGTCACCATAATCGCAACTATCGCTGTCATCGAGCATACATGCAAACAAACAATACCATATTCAATACAAGGCATACAAGTAGCAATACATACATCAACCAATGAATAAAAAAAGCTTACAATTCAGTAGGTTTTGATTAGTTTGGGTTCAAAGCAAGTGGAAATACTTGAAAAGCATTTGTGGGTTTTCTTTAATGATTTGAACGCCAAAATTACTTAATTGAGGGGTTTTAATCTTAAGTCCGGGTTCTATTTGATACCGTTGTATAAAAATGATACCATCAGATATGTACTAATGATATGAAACCAACAAAAGTGGTTTCACTATTTTATCACTTTCCTTTGATTTACTATGAATTTTGTAGTGAGAAAACCTCTAGTTTTAGGAATTAAATCACCAGAAATGATCTATGGTTCCAAAAATTATTTCCTAATAGGGTTATGTAGTGTTTGATGATCTGATTCAAGGGGAGGTTGATTCACTTCAAAATATTTCACAGATTACCCTCAAGAAATTCCCAAAGTCAGTTCTGGTGGATAATTGTCTTTTTCACTATATTTATTCTACACAAGATTTTAATACGAACCCAAGGTTACATTGTATATATATATTCAATACCTTTCTGTAGAAATTGGATTTACCCCTTTTGGAGTTGAAAAACTCCTATAGTGATTTTTATACTAAAACAACCCCAGTTAGAGGTATTTAAATCACCATAATTCAGTAATGGCTCGGTAAATAAATATCTCCTAGGTTTTGATAGGTATTGATGTAGAACTTTACTGGGAGTTGGAATTAGGTCAAAACCATTCATGGTTCGTCCTAGGGAAATTTCTAAAGGAAAAACTAGAGACTTTTTGTTATTTTTGCCACAGACAAACATATAACACAAGTGGACATGGGAACGAGGTTCCTGGATTGACGAAACAAATATCTACCAGGTGAATGTTGTTTGAATCTATTTGGATCTATGGAATTCCCTGAGGAGTTTATTGATTGAGATAGATACTCTTTAGTAGATATGTTGTCATTAAATAATAATAAATTATATTTGGTCAAGTACTAGTTCTTCATGTTAAACAAAACATACATGGACCTATAGAAAATTAGATATGGGCTTAGTATGTGGTTTTACATTTTCAATTGTATTTAAAAAACAGTTTATGAGAATGGGAGTAATTATTAAAAGAAAAAGGACACTGGGCCGAAATCGTAAGGGATTTGAGCCGCACTGAGGGTGAGCCGGCCCACTTAGCATTTCAGTGAGCGGGAACTGAAATTCGAACGGGCTGCGGCGGGGCCCGGCCATCAGTCATGCTAGGAACGAAGGGGTATGGTAGAAGCACGACCGTTTGATCTAAGTGAGATCGACGGCGGGTGCTCGTCTTCCAACTCTGGTCTCGAGCTGGCCCGCCAGAACCCTAGCAGAGGGCAGGGCGGCGCGGGGCGCTTACTAGAGGGCACATCAAGGGCCGATGGGTGGCATAACAGAGGCGACGTGGGCTACCGACGTCGTCGAGGTGCGTCACGGTGGGGTTCTGCGGCGAAGAGTAGCTCACGTGACAGCAGTCGGCGAGCATGTTCGGTAGCTTGGTGCGAGAGCTCCCAGGGCTTCTACATGTCATCAAAATGACGCCCAAGCGAACTGGGGAGATGGCTAAGGTCGCGGGGTGGTTTTTGATGAGTATATCGGGGCTTGGGGACATCAGGCTCAAGGGAGGTGCTCCTCTTGAGAAGTTCATGGTGGCGGCGGCTGTGTGGTTCCTGCGATAGGAGAAGGGAATAGGAGGGTAGATCTAAGTTAGAGGGGTGATCAGAAGCAGTTAAATAGGGAGGGTAGCCTAGGTCGACGGTGCCTTTACCTTCTTGAAGAGATGGCCAGGGGAAGGTTTTCTCCCTCTCCATGGCGATGGAGGGCAAGGTGGGCCTGTTCGTTTGCGGTACCAAAGTTCCCGGACGAGTGCACCGCGGTACCTATGTTGCCTGAAATTGCCGCGTTTCGAAATGTTGGGCCACCAAGTAACAAGAGGGGCCATTTCAAGGAAAACTCATCTCACCCTACCAAATCCAAACATTCCATGAAACTGCCCCATGAAGTAGACCGTCGGGACCCCCATGTCAGTAATATTTCCGTGACGCGAGCGCCAACGCGGCAACCATGTAGGAAAAACAAGGGACTAAACAAGGATGGTGTGTTGACCAAATTCACAAATCCCCTCCCTCCCTCGTTTCGCATGAACCCTAGCACCGACAGCATCGAAATCCCCTCTCCAACCATAATGATCTCTCCAGGCATTTGACTTCCGGCGCCATGTTGTTGCACCTATTTGCTGGTACCGAGCTCTAATGTCGAATGTCATGCCAGCCGTTGCGACGATCTAGCCCACCTCTACCGCTGACGAGCTGAGCAGCGAGAAGGATGACATACAATATTGCTGAGGAAGAAGTACTTCTGGCTAATTGCGGGTGAGCTACTCTTATCTTTTTTCTATTTGCACTACCTATAATTGCTAGCTGGCTATTGGCATTAAAGAGATAGATCGAACCTAGAATTGTTTGCTAGCACGACGCTGACAAACAATTCTTAACTTTTGTCCTGAATTTTCTATCAAGTAGGATCTCCGCTGAACCCAAATACACGGTTACGGTCACCCTCTATGGCTACCACATTAAATTAGCAGATGGGAAGAGAAAGAGACATCAAGCTTGATGTCTGAAGATGGAAGTAGCGTATGTGCAGTTATGCACTATCCATGGTATGGTTGCTGTTGTGCGTGAACTTGCTCAAATGGGGTCGAAGCAGACTGCACGGTTCAGCTTCATTGATGTGAGGCTTCACGGTTCATATAGCATGTGACAGTCAGCTAATTGGGTTGATGAAACAGTTTGCTGGGCTTCACGTGGTTATGCTGATTTGTAACATACTGGATGTGGAAGCTCTTGCTACTGGGAGTCGCCCAGCTATTATTGTACAGGGTGGTCTAACTCGAACCCATGCTATTGTTGAGAAAAATGTGGTTCTTCGTCCGTGACATGCTTCTGTCAGGCAACCTCCTCGTCGGAGTCACCTTATTGCTGTTGTGGAAAACTCTGCTCTGGAATCTGCTAGTATTGGTCGTCCCCGTGGTGTTGTTGCTCCGGCTGATGCTGACCCAATCCATGCCACTGTTGAGGAAACTAAGACTTCCGGAGGCTGCCCCGCTGTTGTTTCCAAGACCGCTGCCTTGTGTGTTGTTCCTCCTCGACACCATGCTCAAGTTCTGCGAACCCGTGCTCTGGAATCTGTTGGTACTGGTCATCCCCGTCTTATTGTTGGTCTGGCCACTATTGGCCCAATCCCTGCCACTGTTGAGCAAACTAAGGCTTCCGGAGGCTGCCCCACTGTTGTTGCCAAGACTAATGCCTTGTGTCCTACTCGAACTCATGCTCAGGTTCAGGGACCTGCTGGTCTGGAGCTAGCTCATGGTCTGGACTCTGCTAGCACTCGAAACACTGCTGTTGTGGGAACTGCTCCTAATCGTCGATATGGCATGGCAGCAGCTGATCCTATTGTGGCTGCCGTTAGCTAGGGCCCTGCCCTGTCCACCATGTATTGTAGCTCCCGCTACTAAGGGCCCTCGCCTTGCTCCTGGTCCTGGTACTTCCACCGAGGTTGATCCAGCTAACGATGACACTGGTGATGGAGACGGTGGCATTGTGGTTGGGTCTGATGGTGCCGCTCCACCTCTCGAACCTCTCGGAAGTTTCTATCCTACAGAATCTGATGATGGAAAAGTAATCGTTCGTATCGGTGTCGCGGATTATACTGCAAAATTAGATGATGGCACAGAAAAATTCTATGGCAAGTTTGATGTAATCCTTGGCAGATACGATCTTGAAGTGGTAAAGTTATCTGACGTGATGGCATCGTTACGTGTGAAGGTGCTGTTTTGGGGGTCCTCCTAGCTAGCATGTTTGGTATATTTTGGTAACATGAGCCAAAAGGCTATCGAAGTGAAAGATACCAGGGATTTAGACGTACCGTTTACAGGAAACATTATAGAGGTGAAGTGTACTTCCACTTGATAGTGCAAATGGTTCGAGAGGAATTGGATATGGACAATAGAGATGATGGACTTGTAGAAGGCATGCGTGACCTGATCCATGGCATCACTAGGGCTGGTGCGACTGAGTGTAGCTTCGAACAGAGGAGAGTCCTATAGAGGAGTGTCATAAAGAGGAGCAGGAAGACCATCCCCAAAAAGGGCACCCCGAAGAAGAATATCACCAAGGAGACCATGCCAGAGAATAGGACGTGAAGGAGTCGCACGAAAAAAGGAACCACGCCATAGAGTACACCCCTGAGATCCAGTCAAAATGACACACCAAATGATAGCAGCAAAAACTCTAAGAGGGCTAGCACGGTGGTGAACACTCCAGGGAGTGGTAGCAAAAAGGCGAAGATGGCCAGCACGAAGGCTACTACATCCAGTGGGAGCAGAAAAAATGCTAATTTGGAGCGGAACATGCCGCTGAGGTCAGGCAATAATGCCAGCACAAAGGAGAACACTCCCAATAGTAGCAGCAAAAGGGCTAATTTGGAGCAGAACACGATGCTGAGGTCAGGAAATAATGCCAGCAGGAAGGAGAACACCCCCAATGGTAGCAGGAAGGAGATCACACCGAAGAGCGGCAGCAAAAAGCCTAGTTCGATGGGGAATGGAACGCAGATGTCAAGCCCTACTGATACCATTAGGAAAGTTTACATCAGGAAGGAGGATGTACACAGGGAAAGCAAGAGGGTTTTGTACACTCAAGATGAAATTGATTCTGACTGCTGTTTGTCTATTGAAGTACCTGGGATGCGTGCAAACATAAGACCACACCATGTGGTTCCAGCAGAACAAACCGAGTGTCTTGGAGAAAACAGAGTTGCCGGTGAGGTTAATTGGGGCAATGTTCCGGTCCATCCGGGTGGAGACGATGGTGCAGCCCCACCCATGGGAGTCAATTTGATGTGTGCAGTACTAGGCATTAGAGATGATGGCCAGGATTCTGAATCAAACGAAGAAGGCACTATAGAGGATCAAGAATCTGGTGATGATGAAATAGACGAGGAACTTAACGATGAGGCTGGTATTCTAGTCGATGATTTGGGTGTTAAAGTAGAAGAAATGAAACATGACCACGAGTATTCTAGTCGGCACCGAGTTCAGGAGCATGCATGAGTTTAGGATGTCGTTCCGGCATTTTTGTGTCAAGGGGGAGTTTGACGTTTATTGACTGAAGAACACTGCCCAGAGGTATGAGGCTGTTTGCAAGTTAACTTGGATGAATGGATGGGCCGAGGTACATTGTTCATGGAGGATCACAACAAGAGCCTTACCTGCGTCGAAGGCAATTAGGGTACTGGGCAATGAATGCAGCAAACCATTAGAACTTTCTCTCTTTTCACTCTATAACTACAATTGTTGTGCGATATCTTTCTGGCAACTAGTCGACTCCGCTTATCTTTTAAATGAATCTGTATTGCATGTTAACAAAATGGGCCCTCCACACATGTGTCCCACAGGCAGCAATATGAAATCCTGAATGGTTGATACGGAGTGGGTGGCTAGACAAGCTATGTCCATACTAAAGGATAACCCTAAGGAGACTGCGAAGAATATTCATACTGGCCTCGGTTCTAAATACAACATTGTCCTACCATATTACACGGTTTGGAAAGGTAAAGAGAAAGCTCTGGGGATCTCGCACGGGGATTGGACCAATAGCTTCAGGATGTTGTACAACTTCAAGGTAGAGGTACAAGCTAGGTGTCCGGGGAGTGTTGTGGAGATTTACACCGACTCAGTACGTGGTAAAATATATTTCAAAAGATTTTTCATGGCGCTTAAACCTTGCATCCAAGGATTCAAGGATGGCTGTAGGCCGTATCTGAGTGTAGACAACACTATCCTAACTAGCAAATGGAAAGGCTGCCTACCATCTTCCACGACACTTGATGGTCACAACTGGATGTTCCCAGTGGCATTCAGGCAATTTGAAACAGAAATGGAGGAAACTGAGTCTGGTTTATGAGGCAGCTTAGGAGATCAATAGGCCACATGGATCCATTGGCTATATCCATGGATGCATGCAAAGGGCTGACGAATGCAGTGAAGGAGGTGTTCCCGCAAGCTTGAGGTAGAGAATGCCATGCCCATATGAAGCTAAATGTGTAATCACACTACACAGGGAGCGTATTTTGTTACATGTTTCCTACTGCTAGAGCTTACAAACCTAGTAGCAGTGAATATTTCTTGAGCAAGATTTTTGCGGAAGCCCCTGAACTTCCAGAGTACTTAGCCATCCATCATTCACAGCTATGGAAGAGGAGTCAATTCAACCATGACATCTAAGTTGATTACATAAACAACAATCTTGCCGAATGCCTGATTAACTGGGTGAAGGACATAAAAGTGCGTCCTTTTCATATCTTGATGGACAACATACATGGTATGATCATGAAGCTATTAAATATAAGGAGAGAGATCGGTAGGAGACTTAGAGGACATATGCTACCACCAGTTGTGCAGCAACTACACAAGAGAAGCCGAGGACTTGCTCATCTTAAGGTTCTCACGTCAACCACCAACAGCTGTGAGGTGGTCGATATGTCCAAGAGTGGCAAAAGGGATGTTGTGAACATCCAGCTGTGAGAATGCACCTGCTTAGAGTTGCAGCATACCGGGAAACCTTGCGATCACGCCTTGGCATTCTTGGTGAAGAAAAGTACTCTACAACATTTGGATCAGTATTTGTCAGACTACTACTCTATGGAAAAGTTCAGAGCTGCGTACGCTGGATCCGTCGAGCCATGTACAGAACCATCTCCGTGGCCTCCAGTCCAACTGACTTACGATCTTTGCTAGCCAGTTACAAAAAGGGGCAGAGAAATACCTCAGGTGCATAGGTTTAAGAATTTTCTTGAGAAGAAGGGTTCGGCTTTCTATGCTACCAAGAAGGGAAAAAACAGAGGCAAGACCTGCCATCTTATAGGCCATAGAGCAGCAGGCTGTCCCCTTAATTCTCCCAAACCTAGGTATGAGATGGTACATTCACAAAAAAAATTGTTTATAGTCTGTAGATATAAGGTAGTAATCCATGTACTATTTTTTTACAGGAAGCGCAAGGTAAGAAAAAAGACAGCCGACTCAGTGATTTTGCTGTGGGAAGAAAACCAAAACGAGTGGAGTGATGATGCTGGACAAGATTCTGGTGTTGATTGGCCTGACTTCCCTCGACCCGGAGATGTAGGGTACGTGAAGGTATGAAAATTGGCACCCAGGAAGATGAAGAAGGAAGGAGATGAAAAAGCCAGTGGACGTGTAGGCAAGAGGAAGAAAGTTGGCATCCAACCAGAGAAAGAAGGCTAGGAGTGTAGAAGCCTAATGATGTATTGAACTTGAACCTATATATGTAGTTCGGTTAAACTCTGGAGCTGTGTGCGTGGAACTTGTCGGGCTAAGAAATCTGCCTCCCGTACTCGAAGTAAAATGTATCGCGACTTGAGGATTGGATACAGCCGAGGCCACTAGTTTAATCTAAAATTGTGATTGTGCCACTACTATCCGAACAATCGCGATACTTGAGCGGTTAAGGGGTCTTCAAAAGCGATGGGTATTAGTGGCACAAACATGAATTATTTATAGGCGCTTAATAAATCCCTGCTATTGGCATTACACTTATGATAAGGTTCTGAGCTGAAAACAAGTTCTAAGCTGGGTGCTACACTCCATGAAGCAGCAACTTATTTCAGCTGCTGGAAAATGACATGGAAACATAAACTACAAAGGCAACAGATAATGCCCACATAATGAGGAAATTGTTTCCACTATCTGGCCTAATCTTAAGCCCGTCTTTCCCACCACCTCCCTGCCCCTGCCTCCCCTGCACCTGGCGAAGCTCCCGGATCTCTCGCTCCAACGCATGAATCTCCTCTTTCTTGTCCCACAAAGCATCACGCAGATCCTGAACAAGCTCTCTGTGAAAACCTGCCAATGGCTTTTCGATCCACACAAACTTGTCACAGCCAGTTCCCCTCCCTTCCTGCGAAGTAGATCAAAGGAAACCAAAAAAGAAATACATTACGCTTTCCGGATATGGGTTACCATTGTACCTACAGTCGGAACTTACCGCTCTAATGTTGCAGTTGTTGAATTTTCTTGCAGTATTTTTGTCGGTCCATGAAATCCATCCCGGCATCTTCTCACCGCACAAACACATCATATCAGGGTAGTAATCGTAGGGCGCCCTCTAGTACCTGATCGGGGCACCCGCCTGACGGTGTTGAGCCGACCCTGATTCCGCCCGAGATGAACTACATGAGCTGCGAGCCATGAGCGAGGGGAGCGAGGGCAGAGGAAAGAGGAGCATTTGGATGTCAGTGTAGTGGCGCGGTGATTTATCCCCACTTAATAACTTGGGCAAAATCCTACCGTCCATATTCGGCTGATAGGTGCAGGACCTAGCGTGCAGACTTGTCAACCAAACATTGCGCCTTCGTGGTTCAAAGGCCCTCTCGCGCGCATTGGACGAAAGTTTTTGGCACCTTTCCCGCATACATATCACTAGGAGGCCTTGCTCGGGAACCAGACATGCCTGGCCCACACTCTTACTCCGTCCTAGGAACTTGTCATGGCTCGCGCCGGCATATCCATCCGCTCCACCGCTTCCGGTAGGGCTCGCCGCGGTGGATCAACCCCAAGATCCTACCGTCGCAGTATCAAATGGCCATGGTTTATTGAGCAGAGCGATGACGCTAAGTCTCCGAACTCGGCCCCTCCTACCTGTAGAAGCACTGATGCGGTGTCGAGCTCGAGCAGGAGCCGCCAGGCACGATGGGGCTCGGTCCATGCCAACCCCGTCACCTTTGTCATTGTCGATTCCAACGTGGAGGACGACGGGGACGAAGCTATGCAGAATGGCATTGTTGCCTCCTTGGCGAAGGGTAAGCCACGGGCGGGAGTGGATGTCACTAGGAAGGGCACGGCGGTGTCACCAATCGAGGTGGACTCCGACGATAGCGCTGTGATGTGGGTTTATATGTTGTTTAGGATGGTTGTAATTTCGGTTGTGTTTAGTGCGAGTACAATTATTGTAATGTGTTTGTCGAGCTATATTGAGAAATATGTGCAATAGCAGCGTGTAAGTGCTTCCACTTTAGAAATTGTGTATATGCCATTTGCATGTTGCATTATCAACGTAGATTACATGTAAACAATCCAACGAAAATCAGATTACAACCATCTGACGGGAGTGGCAGGATGGAAGAGGAGTGGGGACAGTGGCTTCGAGCGGAAGGAAGAGAAGTAAGGGGGCGTGACACTAGCAGGTGGGCCCACGGAACACATGACACTTACATGCGGGAGCGGGAGCACACGGTATTGCCAGTCTGTCTAGAGCAAGCGGACTTTGCAACGTGACAACAGCAAGCTGATTGGACCAATAATTCGTCGAATTATTAAGGAGTACTTAAAAGAAATACAACTGGGGCACATTCGCACAACACGTATGCTCTACGCACCTGAGAAGCATCGCTTAAGTCTAACAGTAACGACAACATAAGTACTACATTTCCCTGTCGGTCTTCTCGATACAAATGTAGAAATGCATCTGCCTGTTTGGTCCAGCACCGACAAGGTACTGAGATGGCACACATAGGATCGACCTTAGGTCCACATACTCCACCTCCCGCGGCGTCGGGCAGCTCGGAGCCTCGGCTAGCACAAGAATGCTATCGGACCACAGCGGCTGGGTGTTCACCCACATGCGCACCGTTTATAGGGGCCAGGCACATGAGACTGACATGACGCATACCGCATAGACGAAGGTGGGCCCAGCTCTGGTTCCCGGACATCGGCGGTGATGGTCAGGACGAAAATAGAGCCGCCCCCTGGAAAATTAGCCGGCGGAGTGCCAAGTCAGTGATGGCACCTACTCTGGGAGAAGTTGAGGTTGCCTGTACAAGATCCTAATCACTTTGATCAAGTGCTCCTCAACAAGGTGGACGACGAACTCTGCCGGCGGGCCGGTGTAGTTGCAGCTCGGCTCCGTGCAGGAGCATGCGCCGTGCGGGCAAGCGAGCTCGTGGAGCGGGAGCTCATGGTAGGAGTAACGGCGAGAGCATCCTGGGTGGGAGCACACAAGCAGGAACGCTGCTGCAAACTTGCACGCGAGGATCTCCACATTCTTGGGTTGCAGCATCTGCAACATCTGAAGTTCGTCGAGAAATCGGAAAAAAGATCAGAAGTTAGATCGGCGAATAGCAGGAATATGTAAGATAAATTCAAAAGCTTGTAAAATGATTTCTTAGCATGAAGGTAGCAACCAAGAATCATCGGATGTCGTCCGGGCACGGTGCACGAAAGTCGGTGGCGTCGTCCGGGCGCACGGTGACGTGTGGTGGATGAGGGGAGAGGGGGCTGTGGAGTAGACGTGCTCACTCACCAGCTCTATGATATTACTAGTAGGCTATAGGGGAGTGGAATAAATAGTAATATAAGTCAAAATGTAAGGGTGGCCAATTATCTCGCGGAACAGCCTACTCGTGGATTGCTCTTACGAAGAATCATCTTATTCGTCCACGCGCCCCAATTGAACGGTCTGCAACAATCGGATCAGACAACTAATTCTTCAGGGGTGGGGGGGCTTCTAGAAGACGTGATCTTAGGTGGTTTGTCATTACAAGAACACACATGAAATGACTCTGGTGGATCCATATGTGGTTTGTGGAAAGAACACACATGCAATGACTCTGGTGGATCCATATGTGGTTTGTGGAAAGAACACACATCCAATGACTCTGCTGGATCCATATGTGGTTTGTGAAAAGAACACACATCCAATGACTATGGTGGATCCGTATGTGGTTTGCGAAAAGAGCAGACATGCAATGATTCTAGTTGTGGTTAATGAAAAGAACATGCATGCAATGACTCTAGTTGTGTTTTATTAAAAGAACACACATGGAATGACATGGGGGGATCCATATGTGGTTCGTGAAAAGAACACACATGCAATGACTCTGGTGGATCCATATGTGGTTTCTAGAAAATAACACACATGCAATGACAGTGGTGGATCAATATGTGGTTTGTCATTACAAAAACACACATGCAATGACATTGGTGGATCCCTATGTGGTTAATGAAAAGAACACACATGCAATGACTCTGGTGGATCCATATGAGATTTGTGAGAAGAACACACATACAATGACTCTGGTGGATCCATATGTGGTTCATTACAAGAACATGCATGCAATAACACCAGTGGATCCATATGTGGTTCATGAAAAGAACACACATGCAATGGCGTTGGTGGATCCATATGTGGTTCATTACAAGAACACACATGCAATGACTCTGATGGATCCATATGTGGTTCATGAAAAGAATACACATTTCAATGGCATTGGTTGATCCATATGTGGTTCATTACAAGAACAAACATCCAATGACTCTGGTGGATCCATATATGGTTTGTGGAAAGAACACACATCCAATGACTCTTGTGGATCCATATCTGGTTTGTGAAAAGAACAGACATGCAATGACTCTAGTTGTGGTTAATGAAAAGAACATGCATGCAATGACTCTAGCTATGGTTTATTAAAAGAACACACATGCAATGACTCTAGCTGTGGTTTATTAAAAGAACACACATGCAATGACACTGGTGGATCCATATGTGGTTCATGAAAAGAACACACATGCAATGACATTGGTGGATCCATGTGGTTTGTGAGAAGAAGACACATGCAATGACTCTAGCAGGTCCATGTGTGGTTTTTGGAAAGAACACACATGCAATGACTCTAGTGGATCCATATGTGGTTTGTGAAAAGAACAAACATCCAATGACACTGGTGGATCCATACGTGGGTTGTGCAAAGAACACACATGCAATCACTCTAGTGGATCCATGTGTGATTTGTCATTACAAGAACACACATGCAATGACACTGGTGGACCCATATGTGGTTTGTGGAAAGAACACACATGCAATGACATTGGTTGATCCATATGTGGGTTGTGGAAAGAACACACATGCAATGACATTGGTGGATCCATGTGGTTTGTGAGAAGAACACACATGCAATGACTCTGGTGGATCCATATGTGGTTTGTGGAAAGAACACACATACAATGACACTGGTCGATCCATATGTGATTTGTGGAAAGAACACACATGCAGTAACACTGGTGGATCCATATGTGGTTTGTCATTAGAAGAACACACATGCAATGACACTAGTGGATCCATATGTAGTTAATGAAAAGAACATACATGCAATGACTCTGCTGGATCCATATGTGATTTGTGAGAAGAACACACATGCAATGACTCTGATGGATCCATATGTGGTTCTTTAATAGAACACTCATGCAATGACACTGGTGGATCCATATGTGGTTCATGAAAAGAAGACACATGCAATGACACTGGTGGATCCATATGTGGTTCATGAAAAGAACACACATGCAATGGCATTGGTGGATCCATATGTGGTGCATTACAAGAACACACATCCAATGACTCTGCTGGATCCATATGTGGTTTGTGAAAAGAACACACATCCAATGACTATGGTGGATCCGTATGTGGTTTGTGAAAAGAGCAGACATGCAATGATTCTAGCTGTGGTTAATGAAAAGAACAGGCATGCAATGACACTACTTGTGTTTTAATAAAAGAACACACATGGAATGACACTGGGGAATCCATATGTGGTTCATGAAAAGAACACACATGCAATGACTCTAGTGGATCCATATGTGATTTGTGAGAAGAACACACATGCAATGACTCTGGTGGATCCATATGTGGTTTGTGGAAAGAACACACATGCAATGACTCAAGTGGATCCATATGTGGTTTGTGACAAGAACAAACATGCAATGACTCTTGTGGATCCATACGTGGGTTGTGGCTAGAACACACATGCAATGACTCTAGTGGATCCATGTGTGGTTTTCATTACAAGAACACACATGCAATGACACTGGTGGATCCATATGTGGTTTGTGGAAAGAACACAGATGCAATGACATTGATTGATCCATATGTGGGTTGTAGAAAGAACACACATGCAATGACATTGGTGGATCCATGTGGTTTGTGAGAAGAAGGCACATGCAATGACTCTAGCGGATTCATGTGTGGTTTGTGGAAAGAACACATATGCAATAACTCTAGTGGATCCATATGTGGTTTGTAAAAAGAACAAACATCCAATGACACTGGTGGATCCATACGTGGGTTGTGCAAAGAACACACATGCAATACTCTTGTGGATCCATGTGTGATTTGTCATTACAAGAACACACATGCAATGACACTGGTGGACCCATATGTGGTTTGTGGAAAAACACACATGCAATGACATTGGTTGATCCATATGTGGGTTGTGGAAAGAACACACATGCAATGACATTGGTGGATCCATGTGGTTTGTGAGAAGAACACACATGCAATGACTCTGGTGGATCCATATGTGGTTTGTGGAAAGAACACACATACAATGACACTGGTTGATCCATATGTGATTTGTGGAAAGAACACACATGCAGTGAAACTGGTGGATCCATATTTGGTTTGTCATTAGAAGAACACACATGCAATGACACTAGTGGATCCATATGTGGTTAATGAAAAGAACATACATGCAATGACTCTAGTGGATCCATATGTGATTTCTGAGAAGAACACACATGCAATGACTCTGGTGGATCCATATGTGGTTCTTTAATAGAACACTCATGCAATGACACTGGTGGATCCATATCTGGTTCATGAAAAGAACACACATGCAATGGCATTGGTGGATCCATATGTGGTGCATTACAAGAACACACATGCAATGACTCTGGTGGATCCATATGTGGTTCATGAAAAGAAAACACATTTCAATGGCATTGGTTTATCGATATGTGGTTCATTACAAGAACACACATCCAATGACTCTGGTGGATCCATATGTGGTTTGTGGAAAGAACACACATCCAATGACTCTGCTGGATCCATATGTGGTTTGTGAAAAGAACACACATCCAATGACTATGGTGGATCCGTATGTGGTTTGCGAAAAGAGCAGACATGCAATGATTCTAGTTGTGGTTAATGAAAAGAACATGCATGCAATGACTCTAGTTGTGTTTTATTAAAAGAACACACATGGAATGACACTGGGGGATCCATATGTGGTTCGTGAAAAGAACACACATGCAATGACTCTGGTGGATCCATATGTGGTTTCTAGAAAATAACACACATGCAATGACAGTGGTGGATCAATATGTGGTTTGTCATTACAAAAACACACATGCAATGACATTGGTGGATCCCTATGTGGTTAATGAAAAGAACACACATGCAATGACTCTGGTGGATCCATATGAGATTTGTGAGAAGAACACACATACAATGACTCTGGTGGATCCATATGTGGTTCATTACAACATCATGCATGCAATAACACCAGTGGATCCATATGTGGTTCATGAAAAGAACACACATGCAATGGCATTGGTAGATCCATATGTGGTTCATTACAAGAACACA